>JAOWBN010204896.1:0-14432 GCA_028565015.1 Pinguicula moranensis | reverse complement strand
AACACCTCACAGGAATCAGCCTACTTGCAAGGATTGGAGATTCTTCAAGAGATATAAACTTTTCGAACTCCCTTGAACCCTAAGTTGTGTAAATTAGTAAATATCCATGGTCAAAAGATCTCTGAAATTTTTGTTATGCATGCTTAACACACACTTATATTTTTGCTTTCGCACCTATTTTGCATAATGGCCCATAGTGTAGCATTCGTAGATCTTACATGAACTAGTGTGGTGTGTAGTCAATTTTTCTATATAGTTTTCTAACACCTTGATGTTCTTATCCCTATCCAGGTCAATTTTTTTCGGGTTTGGCTCCTTGTTTAGAGCCATTACCTTTGGTTTGAGTGATCAGTAGTCTCTTGGGGTGGAGTGGGATGGGGCTGGCTTATGACTATCCAGAGGTGGGAAGTCCTGCAATGTAGGGGGAGAGGGGGAGAGCGGGTCGGAGGATAGTATCTGAAGATGATCATCTAGGCTGATGGTGGGAGAATGGTTGTGCCCCAAGGCACATTCCTCAGGATCAGTGTGTACTGGAAGGTCTGGCTTATCAGGTGGGCAAGTATGTGGGGCGGTTGTATAAGAGGGAGTGAGGGACTAAAAGCAGGACTTACCTGGATGTAAGAAGAAAGGATTGTATATCTTTCATTGGATGAGGCCACCATACTTATTTCCTTGCTTTTTTCAGTAAAGTAGGAGGGTCAGGGGAGGTCAAGGGGGCTCTATCAGTCTCTTTGAGTTCATTAAGGGGATCATCAACAGGGGGAGAGTGCTCATAGCAGCTTGAACGATGATCTGATATCTGGGGGGTGGATATGATAGAGGTTGAAACAACCGATCATTAGAGGAATCACTACAACTATCCTCAGAGTCCCCAAAGTCCTCCTCATGTCTTAAAGACTAGAGTGATTGGGAGCGGGGATCTTTGATTTCCATGATGTGAAGGGAAATCATAGTGCCATCAATATACACAGGAAGAGTATCAGGTAAAGGACGAGTGAGATCCATTTGGACCAAGATTATAGCTGTCTCCAAGTAAGACTTTTGAATTGTACAATCATCCACCTTGATCATATGACCAATGTTATTCCCAATGGCAATAAGGTTCTCAACAAACTGTAATGGGAGGGGTAACCCGAATATGAGCAACCAACATGACTTTGTCAAGGGAGCAACCATTTTACCTGGATTAGGAAGGTTAGAACACCATGGGACAAGATTAGAAAGCCATGTCATGAGCCAAGGTTTGTCATGCTGCATCAGAATATCTAAGTCCTTGGTGACTTCCTCCCAAATCAATAACCTTCAATTTCCAAGAGGGCTTAACATTATAGACAAATAACTTGCTTACCTTAGGGTCGACTGGAGGTTACGCATCTCATCTAGATTTATGAGTATTCCCACAAAACGTCTGCTAAGCTAAGGGCATACATCCTCCTTAGAGGGAAGTTGCAGGGTTGCAACCTCATTCCTGCTAGTTAAGGCTCCCCGATGAGCACCCTACCCATACCAGAGATAGGGATAGGGTGAAGTTTGGTTAAGGAAACCACTTGATGCATGTTAGGATCAGACCGAGCAGGGGCAGGAGTTTGTACCGCAGGCATTTGGAATGGATCTGAATGGCTGGAGGAGCCTGAGCTCATAAAAAAGCTTCTTCTTTGAACACTTTAAAGACAAGCTTACATACAGGTTAGCTAGTAAAACAGGCTTTAGTCTTAGCCTGCAGACTGTGGATCAGTTCCAGAAAAGGTACCTCCAGCAACTGTTTTCTTAAGCAGATATCCTGGCAGCTATATCTGAGTGTGGCAATCACAAAAGCCCCGGGCCTGATGGCTTGAATTTTCACTTCATTAAACACTTCTTAATAGTGAAGAATGATATTATGCAATTAATGTTGGAGTTTTACAAAAGGGGCAGACTTGCTAAAGGCAGCAATGCTTTTTATCTAGCTTTAATGGCTAAATCATCCAACCCCCACTCTGTCAAAGATTACAGGCCGGTCTCACTTATTGGTAGCATGCCAAGGATATTTCTAAGGTGCTTGCTAATCGGTTGAGTAAGGTTGTGAGCAGGCTGATCAGTACCAACCAGTCAGCCTTTATCAAAAGTAGAAGGATGCTTGACAGTGTTATTGCTGCCAATGAAATTATTGATGAAGTCAAGAAGCTAAAGCATCAAGCACTCATCTTTAAGGTGGATTTTGAGAAGGCGTTTGATTCAATCAACTGGAAGTTCCTGCTGCAGATTTTATCAAACATGAACTTTCCCCCATGCTGTATTTGGTGGATCAAGGGACTCTTCGAATCTTCCTCAACTTCTATCCTTATAAATGGGAGTCCAACCAAGGAATTCTACCCCACATGTGGCATTAGGCATGGTGATCCGTTGTCCCCTTTCCTCTTCCTGCTAGCTGCTGAAGCCTTGTCTGCTATGATCAATAGGGTTACCTCACTGAATTTGTTCAAGGGGCTAACTCTAGGCAGAAGCAACGTGCTTGTTTTCCCACTTGTAGTTTGCAGATGACACTGTCATCTTTGGCCATGTTATTGGAATTCTGTCATTGGATTTAAGGCCATACTTCTTAACTTTGAAGTCATCTCAGGACTCAGGATTAACTTTGGGAAGAGCAAGCTAATTGTGATAAACGTGTAGCCTCAAATTTTGGATGAAATGGTTGCATTCCTTCATTGCCAGTCTTCCACTCCTCCAGTCAGATAACTAGGCTTACCTGTGGGTGATAGTATGAGGAGAGCAGCTGCATGGAAGCCTGTTTTGGATAGGTTCAGCAACACCCTCTCAGCTTGGGAGAATAGGTGGCTGTCAACTGGAGGAAGGATGACACTTATTAATTCAGTTCTAGAAGCTCTACCCTCCCATTTCTTCTCCTATTTCTCTGCTCCTAAGTCTGTTATCAAAAAGCTCACCATGTTACAGAAGAGGTTTTTCTGGGGAAGTTCACCAGATAAGGCTTATGCTTGTCCTCTTGGAAAAAAATCATCACCCCTATGTCTAAAGGTGGACTTGGAGTACGTTGTTAAGCATATTTTAATGCTTCTATGCTGGGTAAATGGGGACTTCATTTGCTCAATGGGGAATCTTCTTTAGCCTCGGATATCCTGAGATTAAAGTATGGGAGTAGCTCACCTTATTCCATTGCTGGCTTCAGGGCTCTTGTTCCCATGGAGTTTACCCCTGCTATTTTGGGAGGCCTAGAGGAAGGGCCTATGCCTCATCTTGGTGGTGCAGTATTCAGGAGGTTTTACAGAGTGCATGGTTCTCTAATAATGTTCTTCTTAAACTAGGAAATGGGGGGAAATCAAACTGTGGAGTGACAAATCGCAGAGCAATACTTCTCTGTCTGACCGGTTCCCAATGATTTTCCAGAATGAGCTATGCAACGATATTTGCATATCTGATGCAGGAATGTGGGCAGATAACAACTAGTTGTGGTGCTGATGGTGGAGTAGGGGGATCTGTGCCTCTGAAATGAATGAGCTAGCTGAATTATCAGGGCTTCTTTAGGACATCTCACAAGACCCTCTGCATCAGGATAGGTATACCTACACTCTAAATCATCAAGGAGCTTACAAGGTTAGTGATGCTTATGGTGTAGTTTCCTCAGGTTTGCTGCATTTATTTCCATCCACTCATACTGCACTCAATAAGCTCATTTGGGATAGCTTAGCCCCTAAGAAAATCTGTATTTTTGCATGGTTGTTAATACAATATTCAGTGCTTACTAAAGCTGTGTTACATGAAAGAGGTATTATCCCAACGAATCAGGAGATCCTCTGCCCCTTATGCAATGGTCAAGAAGAGACTATCTCTCACAAAGGAGCCAGAGGAGCACCAATCATAATCTGTGTCAAAACAGAGATAGGAGCAAAGTTTTTTAACAATGGAGATGAGTTTTGTTTCTTGGAGACTAATAAAGTCTACTCTTTCCTTCTAAATAAGTTGTTTTACTTGCCATTGACACTCTTTGCCACCCAAACCATGGACATTATAGGTTATAATTTTATAGGCATCTATTGATCTCAGCTCTTAAAGGGGGGTGCGATGCCACTGCAGCCTGGTGATTTCTCTATGTCATAGCTTGCAGCAGTTTGCGGAACTCACTGTGATTAGAGCCAAAGTCAACACCAAGGTGTGACCCCATTGCCATTATGGAATCCACATTGGTATTCCTTAAGGTATCAGGGAGAGGTTTAGCAAAAGATGGAATAGGAGAGCTTACAGAGGAATGATCAGCCAGTTTTCCAAACCAATCCTCCAGGATGGCTAGGCTGTTTGCCCGTATAGGATCATTGTCGTTCCTTGTATGGCTATGAGTTTTCGTTCTACAGCTGGTAAGTCTTGGTTTTCCTACTCTCCGGGATTTAAGAATAGCAGGGCATGTAGCCTGAGCCAGGGGGAATTCCTCACTAGTGACAGGAACTTCAATCAAAGCACTGTCTAAGTTCTCTAAACTAGAAGGGGCTGAAGCTCCTTGAACATCTAAAGGATAATAGTTAGGTGTTTCTACCATACCAAGAGGACGCAGGGCTAACACATTGGATGAGGGTGGAAAACCCTCCTCAACCATCTTGGATGTGCTTCCCAACGAGACAATAGAAGGAGTAGATATCATGTCTACTCGTTCCTCTACAGAAGAGACATGGGAGGCATGGTTGGACCCTACAGTAGGTTTGGATATTACTGAGTCGCTGAGCTGAACTGCGTGAGGTGAAACCCACTTAGGAGAGCAAGATCTAGGTACAATATCAGGCAAATTCATCCCACTACCAGGTGGACACTGATAGTTCTTAGGCTGATCAAGATCTTTGAGACCTATTGAGGGAGTCTGACACTCGTGAGCTTCAACAGGCTCCTGAGTGTCTTCAGAAGGTATACATGACTGAGTATCAGATGAAATGGAGTCAGAGGCTATCCAATCACCCTGCCATGAAGGATCAACTATCATTGATTCCATGATGTGCAAGGTGAGGGCAATGCCATCAACTACCACTTGCAAACTCTGCTCAATTTTTGCACCTAATGGGATCTGAAGCACTAGATAAGCCGCTTCTAAGTTCTGCTTGGCCAGAGTTACATCAGCAATGGAAACTAAAGACCCTAACTTGTTTCCTATAGCAGTCAAGTTATGTTGTGTCCATGCCTGAAGTGGAAGTCCAAAGGCTTGAACCCAACAAGTATGCTGGTTTGGAAGTTTCCTAGGGGACAAGGGGAGGATATTCTTAACCCAAGTAGATAGTCAGTCCTTGTCATTGTTTAATAGGTTGCTAAGATCAAGGGCCTCCTCCTCCCACAATAGAATTGTTTGAGAATTCATTGGGATGACCCAGACTGACAGATAACCAGCTTCTCTTAGGCCACGTTGGAGGTTGCAAGATCTATGGTTCGGGATCCAAGTGGCCACATAGCTACGTTCAAGCCATGTGTTGGTGGACTCATAGGATGTCAGAACCAACAAATTAAGGTGACTTTTCGTGCAGGCTTCATCTACGAGCCAAAACTCCTCCATCGACCACGACCCCTTTCTAGAACATGTACTTTTCGCCCATGTAAGTTTCCATCTTGAAATCAAACTCTTCCAAGGTTTGCATAGCTACCTTTGCATGGGAATTAAGGCCTGGATGAAAATTAGGATTTGCATTGCCACCGAGGGTTTGCATGGACATCACATCCACATGCTTGATCTTCGAATGAGATCGTAACAAGATCATACTTTCCGTATAGGATCGTATCATACATCCCCCAGCAAAACCCTGTTGCCGTACTCGATAGGCCTTATCCAACTCAGTGCCCAGCAAGAAACATTTTTTGTCACCCGACAATAAGATAACACACAATGATCACCACCCAGAAATGGGTTAGATAGTTACCCGTTACATCTCAAGAAAAAATACTATTTACACCTTGTTAACTCTATAAATAGGCGGATTTGGCAAATGTAATGAATAAACAATTTCGAAAGATAAAAGTTGGAGCACACTAGCTCCTATTTGTTTGCTAATCGCCCCATCCCTCCGCTCTAAGAGTTGTCAAGTGTAGATCAGAGGGAACTTTTCCTTGGTCGAATCAGGACAGGCATCATGACATCCCAATAGTATGGATACATTTAGAGGTTCAAGTTCCCGTTTCTCTACAATGGATCTTTTTATTGACTCCTCTAGAAGATAGAACATTAGATCTTGTTGTAGGAGGCCAACTTTGAGAATGAGTGAACCTCTCATTGAACATTTCCTCTAGGGGTCTGATCAAACCCTATGTGACTTGAAGATGAACAATTAACTACCACCTCAACCTTGACTTAAATTTATTTCAATCAAGAAGATAAATATGTCAATTTGTCAATCTTAAACTTTATCAAGACTCCATTTTCATTCGTGCAAGCAATCCATTTGAAAAGTGGAAATTTCCACAATTTATTTTAAATTTTAAAATCAACAAATCAATTACATGATTATGATACAATAAAATCATCTACAAAAATCAATGGTTAGGACAAAAATCAAAATACTAATATGAGTTCAAAGGGTACATGTAGAGTAGGCATATGGGCCGGGCTAAATGGCCTGGCCATCAAACCTAGAAAATAGGTGATATGAATGATTACCGAACTTGTGACAAGACTCCACAACTAGATCAATATTTCTAGAAAAAAAAGGGACGAATTTGTTGTTTCTAACGCCTGAAAAAACCTTGTGTCCAACCAACGAAAGTCACAATTTTTTTAAAGATAAAGACGCCACAAACACCCCCTGAAGGTATTGAATTACCAATTAAGAATCGAATGATAAGTCTAAGAACACAATGCCACTTAACTTAAAAAGAGAAAAGATAAATCGAAGAAGGTTTAAAACCAAAAGAGAATACAAACTCTCATAAAACTCGAAAATCAACTTGTGTATTACAATGGTTTGATCAACCCATTTATATAGGAAGGGGGAACGTGTTTAGGTGTCCTATAAAGCATTAAAAAGGTTTCCTAGTTGATAAGAACAATCATAGTTTAGATAAGGGAAAACTAAGTAATAACCTAATCTAAAACACTTGGACAAGTAAGACAATCTTTGGCTAATCTTTGTGAAAAGAATTTTCTTATCCACCTTGATCTTCTCTCTATCTTGTTTAATCTTCATCTTATCCAAAGGCTCTTTGTCTCTATTTTGTCTCATCTTCATTTCCAAAGGGCATAGGATTCATTTTCCCTTATTTGGAAATGCCTTGTACAGCCTTTTCATGGCTCGTGGGCTGGGGGTGGCCCCTCTTCTTCGGCTCGTATTTGGACCAAGTTTTTTTCATACGCTAAATTTCATTAAAGAGAAAACAAATATGTACAAGGAATACAAAAGAAATACGTATCGCAATCCGGCTACTACTGAGGATCTACTAGATACATTCTTTGGAATTGATCTGAAAGGAATTTTCTTTTCTTCAAACTTCCAATCAAAATAGCTAAGGGTGATCTGGTACATGGCTCACCTAGCGTCGTCGAAGATCACAAAGCATCTCAGCATTCAATTCATCGCCGTCATCCGCTCTTCACCAATACATAGTGTCATGACTGTCACATTCTCAACTCGCATTTATGGGATATTGGTACAGAGCTCGATTGGGTTTGGTAAGTTATTCTTGTAATGAAGATTGGGAAATAATCCAATCTGACAAGTCTCATAGATCCAGAACAAAAAAGTTCAATAAGGCTCTCAATGTGTTGATAACCCATGTATCTAGCAACCAAGTCTATAATTCCTCAATCAATATCTTTCCCATGTACAAATAGAAACTTAGTACCACTCATCAAAAGATTGGAAACAACCTCCACAATATCTACTTTACATATTTTGCATTACCTTACAGGCAAAAGATCTTTCATTTAACACAACAATGTTCACAGCAAAAACCTTAATGGTTTCCATATCATAATATGAAATCATTCCATCACCGTGATTTGTGAATCTGATTTTTCCTGGTGTCGACCTCCTAACCTGTACGTATTACCATCACTGTTGACTTCATTTCTTCAACTGGACATGACTTATGGCTAGCTGATGATCATTTGCTACCTCAATCTTGTGACTACTAGCTGATATGTCTCATTTGGTCACGTGGCCTGTCAAGAATCTTCTCATGCAAAACCTATCACAAAAGAATCTGTTGCAACAAGGAGGTTCACTAGCAGCAAGAAAACTTCATGTTCATAGAACAGATTAGTAGTATATGCACAAGAATTAACATAGAGGAGTTAATAAATTAAGAGGCAATGCAAGATTGTGGATGAGATAACCAGTCTGCAATGGAAAAGGGAAAATGGCCAGATCTCTTTGCACGTATCCACCACCATACAGACTGCTGGATAGATTGTAAATTTTTGTCTACATTCACATCTTTTGAATGAAATAGGACTCTATTTCTGGCCTTCCAGATCTGCCAGGTCATTGCTAACCAGATAGACTTCCAGGCACAAGCATTAGTTCCACTTGGTTTTGCTTCAGAGAAGGCTGCTAAAGATGGAATAGTGGAAGGGTTGAGAGGGCCATTCAGATCAGCCAACAACCAATTAAATTTTTTTTACCATATATGCAAGGTCGTAGGGCAACTGTAAAATACATGAGGTTAGATTCCTGCTATGTGTCTAATTTGAATAAGAGGCAAGACAAATCATGGCCTTCCCAGATGATGTGCCTATGGTGAAGTACTGTTTTAACTGGTACAACATCCTGCAATAATTTCAAAGCAAATATCATGATTTTGCTAGGAATAATTTTGTTCCATATATTCTGCAGTGCCATTGATTCAGCAGAGGTGTAGGGGCTCAGGATAGCTTCAACAATTCCTTTATAGAATGCACTAACTAAATAGTTTCCTTCCTTTCCTCCCACAAATGTATATCTGTCCAGTTTATCAGCCTCATAAGAAGTGTCCTGTAAGTATTATTCAAGTAATATTAGTTCTATTGTTTCTTGATCTCGGAGAGGTCTTCTCCATTCCCAGTTCCAAGACAACCTGCCATTTGTAAGGAGGTACAAATCTGATAAACAGGCTTGGGGTTTAGTGGTTATCCTGAATAATCTGCCGAATGTTTCAGATAGAGGTATGTTCATCTTCCACTTGTTAGTCCAGAACCTGATGAAGTTGTCATTTCCCAACTGTAGTGAGAATTGTTGTTGAAAGGAGGGAGACGCAGCTAAAGCTTGTACATTCCTCAACTAATCAGAAGCAGATGTCCAACCAAAAATATGGCGTTGTGTTCTCTGATTTAGTGATTTTTTCATTTCATGAAGACCTCCTATCTCCAGCAGTCCATTTCTACCATATTTTGTTCTCAATACATCCTTAACCAAACAAGATTCATTGGATAAAATATTGGCACACCATTTACAAAGCATTGAGTCATTGAAAGCATGTATATTACGAACTCCCATTCCTCCTCTTTCAGTTGGGGTAATGACTTTCTGCCAGTTAACCCAGCATACTTTCTTCTGATCAGAACTGCACCCCACACCCACCCACACCCACCAACAAGAATGACCTCTTAATGGAGTTGAATTTGTTAAGAACAAATTTTCGGGCTTTCATGTATCCAAAACAATGCATAGGAAATGCATTAAAGACAGAATTTAGGAGAACTATTTCTTGCAGATTTCTGTCTGGGATGTTGACTCCGATCAAGCTACTCTTTTCTAATTAACTTTCAAACCAGAGGCCAGTTCAAAATTTTGAAGGATGGCTTTCAGCATTGTTACAGAGTTCCAAGAAGCTTCATTGAAGATAAGGGTATCATTTGCAAACTGAAGGTGTGTTAGGGAGATATCATCCTTACCTATAGCCATACCCATAAACATAGATAGATTGATAATCCTTATGAAACTATTAATAACAGGAGAGGAGAGTTAGGGTCTCCCTGAAGTATTTGGATCAAGTTGATGGCATTTATGGGCCATGGGACCAATTTATCTCATTTGGGACGTGGGGCTGAAATGTGTCATATGTAGTGGATGTAGCCTTTGTGTTCGACCCATATATCATGCTCAGACTCCTTATTCTTCTAGGATTCCTTGTTGGATTAGGACTCCTTTTTCGAATAGGATTCCTTGTCGAGTTAGAACTCCCTGTTGAGCAAGGACTCACTTCGGGGTTAGGAATCCTTCGGGGATTTGTTAGAACAGGATTCCTTGTTGAGTTAGAGATCCTTGTTGAGTTAGGACTCCCTTCGGGGTTAGGACTCCTACGGGGGTTAAGACTATTTTGGATTCGACATCCTACCCTTCAAATGTGTCTTGGGTATCGAATACCTCAAATATCTTCATCGGCCACGCTCAAACATTTGATTTTGTAACTTGTACTTAGGTTCACTTCATACTTCCTCTCTTGAAAAGGATTTGTCATCAAATCTGATCCTATGTCAAACAAAAATTTATTATTACTAGTAAAACTCATGTGATCACTATACTTACCTGGTAAATCAAGCTTTGAAGATGTATCTCTCCAAAGTAGGACACTTGAACGCCATTCAACATGCTTCAAATGAAAACACTATCCTCTTGAATCCCATATTCGTGCTACTTTTAACGATCAGTTGCCCTTTCTCATGAAAGAGCTTTGTCTTCCCTTTGCTAACAACTAAGCTCACACATACTCTCAAAGATAAAGAAGTTAGTTGCAATATGTAGAACCCAAGTAGTATAAAATAATGAATTAATTCCTACCCCATTCCATGAAGAATACCAAAAATAATCCCAACAATGTGCATACTTCCAAATAATAATCCGTGGTATGTCATGCAATCCAAATTCATTAAAGAACAATTCGAACATGCGTGATTTACTAAATAATACTAAGTGATATATAATACAATTATCATGCAACACATCTAGAGTCATTCTAATTAAAACACCATCATAACCTTTTCTCACATGCCATGGACGTATAAGTACACACTAACCATGAAATCGAACTCCATAATGTTTTATCATATGTCCATGCATCAAACTTAATTCCAAAATCATATTCCAAAGAATGTTCAACGACATGCTCATGCTCAATTCCTAACATTGTGACAAACTCAATATGCTCGATCAAGCATTCACCATGTACTTCAAGCAATAAGAATGTATAATGATCGAATTTATCACATGCAAGTATATCATCAATTTTAAGATCGTGGGAATCTAATTTCTTGATGTAATAATAGCTAAGAAATGTAGTATCAATCCTAAAAATAGTTCACACTTTGAAAGTTTTGGCACATATAATTCGTTCTCATGAAACTGAAACATATTATGCCTCCTAATTATCATTCTTTTGCATGCATTAAACACACCAACACAATCTGAATTTCTAGCACAACTCATTTTTGTTTTCAAATCCAAGGGATATCCATTGCACAAAGGAATTCATATGCAAACTCAATGTAGAGGCTCATAAGAAACACATAGATATGCTCAATGCATGTTCCCTAGTTAGAAGCTTATCAAACGATGTACGTGCATCTACAAAATAAAATCCCCGAGCATACCCATCTTTAAAATATTCACAATCAAGTAATTGTGCATCTAATAAGGAACGTGGATAATAATTTAGAGACAATGTATGCATTACTCTCTTCTTCGTCATATTTGATCGATGAACCCACCGGTGAACAGTAATCCCTTCCACTCCTTTACCCTTCCACTCCGATGAACCCACCGGCAACTTCCGCAGACTAGTAGACAACCCTCCCTCTCTAACGAAACTACTCCCTGGGCCTGCTTTTAGTGCCTGGGGAGATTACGTTTTTAGACGCTCACACTCACCGTTCCAACTTTTGCCCCCAAACATGAACCCACTGACTCACTGGCAGATCCCACCCCACCAATTAAAGAAGATGCACCGAGCTGCAGTCCGCGCCGGGAAAGCAATTTTGTCTTACTCTTCTTCTCAAGATAAGTTAAGCCAGAATAAAACCTTCGTAGAGGCATTAGGTGTAAAGGATCTACGACCAATACACGCACGACTGGGACCTCATCCTACAAAAGGTCCAGCGAATGTAACTTTCTTTGTCACAAACTTCCCCCACGACTGCTCCACTAACAGACTAAAACGACAGCTGGATATTCTGGGCAGACTGGGCACCTTAAAGAGTGTGCGTATTGCTCGCAAATTGGAAAAAAATGGTCTACCTTTTGCCTTTGCAGAGTATGTAAAGATACATGATATTGCTGCTCTCAAGGGTAAACTGCAACAACTTTGGTTTGAACCATTCAAGCTTAATGCTAACCTGGCTAGATTTCCACTCGGGCAGAAACAACAGATTTCATCCTCTACACTGAAGAAGATCCCCACCCGATGGAGTTTGGTCAATAAAAAAGATGTTGGTGCATCTACGAGCCAGACAAAAGTAGCTCCACAAATAGACCAGTCTTATCCGGCAATCCATATACAATGTAACTCTGACCCATGGGGTGGTCCAATTTGTGTTGGCAACCTGAAGGTCAAAGATGGATTTAGAGTATTCCAGATTGCGCTGAGAAGAGCAGGGTATTTGAATATAATTATCACCCCATTAGATTCTACAAGAGTTGTATTGTGGGAAGATACTAAATGCGATCTCGAGATAATTCAGAAGAATGATGCAGACTGGCTAAAGAACTGGATTGATGGACCTTTAAAGCTACAGAATAGTACTGAAATCAACCTGTCATCAATGCGGCAAACGTGGATAAAAGTATATGGAATTCCTCTAAATGCTTGGGATATGGAAGTCTTTGGCAAGATAGCAAGTGTGGTGGGAAAACTGATTCATGTAGATGATACCTCTCTTAAAAAGAGATATCTTGAGGCTGCTCAATTGCTTGTGGAAATTCCCCTGGGCAAGCAAATCCACCAAGGTATTGATCTCACAATAAATGGTAAGCACTTTCCTCTTTTCATCCACGAAGTCCAAACAAAATTTAGTTGCCTGATATTGGATGACCTGGATGGAACTCTATCAAATAGCTCTGATTCAGAGTGGAACGAAACTATCCTTGGTGAAGCTGTTTCTGAAGATGGCTCCGAACACTCTGAAAAATAGCCATAAATAGATTGGTGGCCTAATTCATTATCTCAGTTATCTCTTAATGCTGAAAAGACAACTATCGCCCCTATATTGGTTTTCGAGGACAGGGTATCTCAATCTAAGGAGTCTGTGGAAACTGAGGTAGGTATATTTGGAGATACTAGCAGGAGTATTTGCCATCACGAAGCAACCTCTACTGTAGAAGAATTTATTAATCCTAAGGTCAGGAACATACAGAAGACAGTGGAGCGAGAGTCAAATCCGGGTCAACTAACTGATAGTGCTCTCATAGAGATTCAGGCAAGAGATATCAAGACACCTAGGCACACTGACTCAATTATGTTGGAGGGTGAACATCCAGCAACAACGTCTGCCCTGTCTGAAGTAAAAAACTTAGACATGGCTCCTCTGGAAGTGCTTCTAGAAGCATCCAATGTTATTCACTGTCAAACTGGTAAGAATATCAAACCGAATTCAACAGAGGTGGAACCAACACATGGTCAGCTTGAGGCATTTCCTCCCCTAGGAGCAAAGGTATAGGAAATCACCCCTCTTAAACAAAAAGCTTGTGCAAGATGCCCAAAAACTAAGAGTTAGACACGCAAAGAGAATGATTATGAGAGAGATAATGCTATTGCTGACCTGGAGAATTGGATTGGTAATCCTATCCCTCATAAAACATTAAACACTGAGGACACTCTTCCATATACAGATTCTGCTGTAACTGAAGATCAAGCTCTGATACAAGCTGAACTGGCGATGCAGGTTGGAAATGAACTCGGTATATCTTATGATCCTAATCATGATTATTGGTGTCAAATGTTGATGAAGCTTAACTCCAAACAGCCACTCTCCAAGGGTAATCTACTCTCTGGCTCACAACTGCCAGAGTAGATTACATCTCTACCATGAAACTAATTACATACAATGTGAGGGGGCTTGGTACCCAAGGTAGCAGGAGGAGAGTTAAAGAACTGATAGGTAAAGAAGGAGTAGATTTTATCAGTATACAAGAGACAAAGATGACAACAGTTGACAGAAAGCGATGCGATTATTTATGGTATAATTCAGAGTTTGATTGGGTCTACAGCAGCTCAAATGGGTTATATGGGGGTCTACTTTGCATCTGGAACAAGAATAAATTTAGTAAAAAGTTCATCATATAAGGGGCAGGCTTCTTGGGGGTTGAAGGTAACTGGAATGGTGAGGAGCAAAACAGTGTGCTAGTTAATATGTATGGGCCAGCTGAACTGCAGGGGAAAATTAATCAATGGGATGCATTACTTGAATATTACCAGTCTCGAAGAGGAAGTAAATGGTGTGTTATGGGAGATTTCAACGCCATCTTGGAGGTATGGGAAAGAAAGGGTTCTGCACACATTGATTACTC
>JAOWBN010204885.1:0-14433 GCA_028565015.1 Pinguicula moranensis | reverse complement strand
CCCTCATTTCTTTTCGCCCCCCCCCCCCCTTTTTTTTCTTCTTTCTCCAAATCACCACCATGAAGGACTGGCATTTTCCTACACGACAGGTAAAGCTCCTCACGCGAGCTACAATTAAGGCTAGGAAGGCACCGATTCACGATTCTCTCCTAGCTTTTTTCGCTCACACACAGTGGCCTACGCAGAATCTTGTTTCAGTCCATGATAGGCTTGGACCACGCATATCTTAGAGAATAGAGCCATCAACCATCTTCTACATTATGAACTTCCCTAAGGGGTGTGATGTGGACCGCCTCCATAGCGCACTGAAGCGACAAGGCTCCCTCAAGGAGATTACTATAGCTCGCAAGCTCATCAATAGGGGACTGCCATTTGCTTTTGTGGAGTACACAGAGGTGTAAGATGTGGATCTGCTCCTACTTAAACTCAATAATACGTGGTTCGGTTCATACAGGCTTCAGGAAAATAGAGCTCACTATCCAAAGCGCAGAGTCCAAAAAAGTAAAAGTCAAGCATTGCAAGCTCTCCTGAAGGTGAGCAGAGAAGAGCCTCGGCCTCATATTCATCCTAGATGTGTATGGGTAAGCAAATTTCTGTATGGTTTGCCTAGTGTTGAGACTAAGGAAAAGCCAGAATCTTCCTCTGCAAATGATTTCCTAGCCTTGACTAGTTGCAAATACGACTGGTTAAAAAGCAGCTACGTAGGAAGGCTCAATAACTCTGAGGGACCTGCAGAATTTTGTATGGATCTAAAAGGAGATGTTTATATGAATTTGATGGCTAGTTCACTCGGTGGTGGGTTGATTCTGCTATGTAAGAGTGAACCTCTGGACATTGCTAACCTATTGTTGAATGATCGAATGTGGCTGGCTAGTTGGATCACTGAGATAAAACCTTGGACAGAAGATATCCCAAGATCTAGCCGCTGTTGTATGGTGGAGGTGTATGGACTGCCATTGACAGCTTGGTCTGTAGCCAATCTAACTGGGATAGGAAATAGGCTGGGTAAGTTGATAAGGATTTCAGATACTACGCTGCTCAAATGGGATCTCGAAGTGGTATATTTAGTGATTGAGATCCCACTAAAGTCTAGACTGGATCAAGACCTTGGAGTGGTGATTGACGGAGTGGTGCACCACCTGCTTATTAGAGAATCGATGACACCACTTAGCAAATGGGCTGATGAACTTTTGTCACCAACTGATGATGAGGATGTAACTTCACAAGGAACATCTGTTGAAAACCTTTCAGCCACGTCTGTGGTGGAAAATATTACACAAGTATCTCCATCACAGCAAACAGGATGCATTAGCTGGTGGCCTGCATCTCGCTCAGAGTTGATGACAAATGGAATAGGAATAGTAAAAGCTAATGAATCTGAACTGCCAACTGACAGAGTAGCAGAGACACCATTGAGCCCACCTGCATCCACTCAACAAGAAAACAAAGAGTTTTTGCCAGCCATAGAACCAATCACAAGTCCTGGGGTAATACAAGGTTCTACTCAACAAGATTTCCCTGCAAGCCATCTGGATCCAGAGTGGCAGAAGAAGGAAATTTGGTAGGAACTAATCATGTTGTTGCGATTGAGTTAAATAAAGATTTAGCAAGTGTGGCTGTGGAGGATCCGGGCAAAGCATTGAAAAATATCATAGCTCAGGAAGTGAGTGATAATGTTGCTACAGAGGTTAACCAGCAAGAACCAACTATCATAGCTCAGGAAGTGAGTGACATTGTTGCTACAGGGGTTAACCAGCAAGAATCAACTACCGCAGCATCACAACAGGAAGACTTCCCTCCTCTCTCAAATGTGGACCCCCTGCCTAGAAGTCCCATATCCAAAGGGAGTGTCAAACTACTCACATCCAGGGCTAGAACACGAAGCCAAACCAGACAAGAAAATGATCCTGAGAGACTCAACAACCTAGCTATCTTAAAGGACTGGATAAATCAGCTTGGAGAGAAGTCATCTGTCAGCCCTCCGTTACCAAACAATGAAGTGGACTACATTATGGACATTGGGAAAAAAAACTTGGAATCTCTTATGTAGGCTGTCCTACTGAGTTCAAAAACCTGTTAGCAAACATAACTCAGAAACTGGTCTTAAATCCACTGAACAAAAGGAAATCTGGTTCGGTATGAAAAATATTAACCTATAATGTCAGGGGGTTGTGTGCACAAAGAAGGAGAAATGGACTTCGTCAACTCATTCAAAATCAAAGGCCAAACTTTGTGAGCCTTTAGGAAACGAAAATGGAACATGAAGGCAAGAGGCTTTGTTTCCTATGATATGACCTAAATTTTGACTGGATGTTTAAAGGAGCTAGGGGTCAATCAGGCGGATTGATTTGCATCTGGAACTCCAACAAATTCAAGAAGCAGAGTATTTTTTATGGAGAAAGTTTTCTGGGTGCAGCTGGCTGTTGGAGAGATGAGGAGAGGATTTCCAACATGGTCAACATCTATGGGCCATCTGACAGAACTCGTAAGCAGCTTCAATGGCAGGAGCTTCCAGGCTGTAAAGTGGGCAAAGATCTAGAGAATTGGTGCCTGATGGGAGATTTTAATGCAATATTGGAACCATGGGAAAGGAAGGGCACAACACCTCATTCTAACACGCAGGAGATGCATCAATTCAAGGAGTTTGTATTTAAAATGGGTCTCTCTGATCTTAGGATGATAGGCCAAAGATTTACATGGTACTTACCCTCTTTAAAAGCTATGAGCCGTATAGATAGGTTCTTGGTGAATGATCAGTGGCTTGGGACTACAGAGAACCAATGGATTCAGACAGGTCTAGCTAAAGAAGACTCAGACCATATTCTAGTCTGCCTTACTAACAAAAACCAGAACTGGGGGCCCAAGCCAATGCAGGTTCTAAACTCTTGGCTGCAGGACAAATCGTACAATGATCTGGTCACAAGCATATGTAACACTACGGCTTTGCAGGGCTATGCTAGCTTCAGAATCAGAGAGAAGTTCAAGGCAATCAAGGCGGGCATCAAATTATGGAATAAGCAAGCCAACATAGACTTAAGCCATGAACAGAATGTCCTGAGACAGGACCTGGATAAGATGATCCTGGAAGCTGAACATTGTACACTTGGACAGGAAGACAATGTCTTGAATAATGATCTCATTAGATCCATTACAGAGCGCCTTCTCAATGTCACTGCTGCACTATCAACTGTCAACTATCAGAAATCTAGGGTTACATGGTTGAAGCAAGGGGATGCAAATTCCTCCTTCTTTCATAAATGCATTAGCAATAACAGACTAAGAACATCAGTATATGGCATTTGGGAAGGAGATAACTGGATAGAAGAACCTGGGGAAGTTAAGGAATGCTTCAGGAAGCATTTTGCATAGAGATATACTGAAACTGTTCAGAATAGGCCAAACATGTACAACATGTCTTTTGCACACATTTATGTGGAACAGCACAGATTTCTGTCAGCTCCTTCTGTTGAGTCAGAAATATTGGATGCAATCTCTCAATGCGGAAGCAACAAGAGCCCAGGACCGAATGGTTTCAATTTTCTTTTCATTAAACACTTTCTGCAACTAATGAAATATGATATTTGTTTGTTATTCTCTGAATTTTACAGGAATTGCTCACTGGCTAGGGGTCCTAACTCCGCCCACATCACACTGATTGCCAAAGGAAAAGAACCACTGGAAGTGCAAGATTATAGGTCTATAACCCTTATAGGTGCTATACCAAAAATTCTATCCAAAGTCCTGTCCATCAGATTGAGCGCAGTGCTGCAAGATTTGATATCAGTGCAACAAATGGGTTTCATGAAGGGCAGAAGACTAACAGAGGGAGTCATGGTGGCTAATGAAGTTGTAGATGAGATTAGGAAGCTGCATGGTCAGGCCTTCATTCTAAAAATCGACTTTGAAAAGGCTTTTGACACCTTAAACTGGATCTACCTATTCGGAGTGATGAATAACATAGGGTTGCCATCTTGTTGGATTTGGTGGATCAAGGCACTGCTACAATCTTCTTCAGCCCCAGTTCTAATTAATGGTAGCCCCACATCAGAGTTCTACCCTTCAATAGGTCTAAGACAAGGAGATCCAATGTCCCATTTGTTGTTTCTCATAGCTGCTGAGGGACTTTCCAGGATGATCTCCAAAGCAGTGGACATGAAACTCTTGAAACCTTTGTTTATTGGTAGAGATGAGGTCCCTATCTGCCACTTGCAATTTGCAGACGATACCATTGTCTTCGGGCAGGCAACTTGGGATACAATAAGAGTGTACAAGGCTATCTTTCTCAACTTCGAAGCAATTTTTGGTTTAAAGATCAACTGCAGAAAGACTCATTTAATGAGGATCAATGTTCCAGAGCAGTCCTTAAGTGCAATGGCTGAATATTTTGGATGTCCTACAGGCTTTATACCCTTCAATTATCTTGGAATCCCTATAGGAGTTAATCCGCAGAAGACCAACACATGGAAACCAGTCATAAATAAGATATCAAAAAGATTGCTTAGCTGGGAACACAAGTTCATATCAGAGGGGGGCAAACTAATTCTACTGAATTCTGTGTTATCCAATATACCTGCACATTTCTTCAGTTTTTACAAGGCTCCACAGTCAGTGATCAAGCAAATCAGTAGCATGAGGAGATTCTTCTGGGGACAGAATTCAGAGAGAAATAAAGTACACTAGGTTTCCTGGAATAAGCTGCTTGCACCTACCTGCCAAGGGGGATTAGGAGTTAAAGAACCAAAGGCTATAAATTTGTCACTCCTAGGCAAATGGGGTGAGAGAATGCTGCAAGGAGAATCCACCCTTGCCAACATGATCATCAGTTCTAAATACTCAGATAGAGGCGGACTAAGATTAGGTGACCAGCATGAACTTAAGCAACCGAATCCTGCTCTCAGACAACGGAGTAGACCAAAAAGATATGCTTCTAAATGGTGGTCAGGACTACAAACTATATTTACTGCGTCTTGGTTTAATGAAATGTGCAGTATCAAAGTTGGTAATGGAGAAGGAATCCTTTTCTGGAAGGATAAATGGTGTGGTACAATGATATTGGCAGAGAAGTACCCTCGGTTGTTCATTGCTGCTGAAGACAAGGAGGCAACGATTGCTCAGTCTGGTAGATGGGATGGTGAGAGATGGACATGGGAATGGACATGGAGAAGACACTTGAGAGGAAATGAACCTTCAGACTATCAAGACATGATAACATACTTGCAAGATAGGTCTCCTACAGCTCAAGGATCAGACAAACACAGCTACACACAGGAAGCATGAATGGGCTATACGCTGTCAAAGAGGCTTATAAGCAAATCTGCCTATCCATACCCCCTGCTTTTACCAACCACGAAGGGCAGCTTCTGTAGAATGTCTGGAACCAGTTCGCACCCAAACAAATTAGTATCTTTGCATGGAAGATGCTACAAAACTCACTTCCTGTAAAGGTTGTCCTGAGGGGAAGAAAAATTATTCCAGTGGATTAGAATATAACTTGCACTTTTTGTCATGATGAAGAGGAAACCACTGAGCATTTGTTCAATTTCTATGCAATCACAACCGAGGTGTGGAACAGAATAAATACTTGGTTGAATATCAGCAACAACTTAGTAGAAGACAATGAACAGGGGACATCAATCCAAGCTTTCATTAATATCAAACCTGATGGTGTAAATAAAACATCCTGGATTTCAATTTGGTTGGCCATAGTATGGATGATCTGGCGAAGTAGAAATCAACTTCACTTCACGGCTGAGGAAGTGAACATATCTCAAATGTTACGAAAAATACAATGCATGACATGGCAATGGGCCAAGGCAGTGAAAGGAATACACCTCTTCCCTTATTCTTTGACAGACTGGTTGATTAATCCATTGATTTGTATATCCTTTTAATTTTTGAAATTCTGAGTGTGTTTTAAACTTCCACGGGTTCTACAATATGGCTGCCAAAATGCTTGCACCGAAGAGGTTTTATACCAGTTATCTCAGAACAGCGAAGGCCCTGCCACAACAGTATACATGAGGGAAGATGGAGATGGAGCAGTTCATGACAGATTGCAGAGAAAGGTAAATGAGAAATGAGCTCAGAGCCTGAAAATCAGGTACCCTCTTCTGGAAAATAATGAGTAGCAGAAATGGCTTCAGGATACTTTCCTTGCAAGGCTGGGAGTAACTATGTTTGTCATACATTTTGGTTCAAGGATTATCCCTTTAGATTTTGTGTGGTACAGGTACAGGTACACAGAGGTACCCTTAGAGAACATTGGCAAATGAAGATTACACGGACATTGAGACTTCACACCTTGTACAACACACGAGATAATGATTACATCACTCTCAGTCTCCAGAAGCTTTCAGTCATGTAGGCAGAGCTGTGTACCAACCCATTGTTGTGTTCTAAAAGTCATAGGTGAGCTGTGTACCATCCATAGGACGATAAGTTGACAGCAACGATCCTTGGCAAGCAACAAAATAATAGATACGGCAACTGACTTGATAAGTTGACAGTAAAGACACTTGCTGCTTGTTATCTAAACGTCATAGGTAAGTTGTGTACCGTCCATAGGATGATAAGTTGACAGCTACTATCCTTGGCAATCAATAAAATAATAGATACAGGCGACCTGCTTAGCAGTGGAGGATAGAGATCACTGATGTATATTTATTAGATTTCGTGTGGTTGGATGTAGTTGCAAGAGCGGTCTGTGCTCTTTGGTCCGAACTTTATTTCTGTAAATATTTTTATTTTATTGAATTTTTGGCTTATCTAAAAAAAAACTACATCCGTATGCTTGCGGTAAAGTGAGTGTTTTTAGGCCATTTAACTTGGTTTTATGCATAAATTTATTATACCTAAAAAAATCATCACTAATCATCATGTAATTTTGAGGACGTGTTTTTTATTCAGTGATATATAATCTGAACGGTTGGGTTTTTCATACTACCTCTGTAGCTTTCGATATTTGCCATGAATAGTAGCTGACGAGTGATGGGATTGAGAGGCATCAATTTGTGCTTGGTACTTTCCGTTTTCGTGATCTTAGAGACAAGCTGACGGCTCAATCCCTCCTATCAGTTTGAGAGAAGTTGATAAAGATCACCTTAGAGAAGTGCCTTATTTTACTCTCCCAAGTCTCCCAATAAATATGATACTTACGAGGAGAATGAAAATTGTGATTTATGCATGATTCTATTGTAATTAGAATTTATCATTTATGTAGCATGTGATTTATAAGTAAGTGTACTCGGCTGGAGGTAAGAATCATTGAAGATTTACCTGTCTATGCGGCTTTAATCAGTTTTATTTCACAAATGTCTTGTGGGTTAGACCAATTTTTGTTCTATTTGACATGGGACATTTTATGTGTATTCCATGTCAGGGTATAAATTTGTGAGTTTAATAACTTCTTCCCGCATTACTTTTTTTTTAATTGAAAATTTTATTTTCACTTGATTTTTTTTACTAAAATAACATTGATGAAACTAGGAAAAGTTGGACCTTGGGGGTTTAGGTTTTATTGAGTGATCCTTGATCTCACCAATCAATTTTTAGAGAGAGAAACATAAATGAATATACGTCTTTGTTCTCTTAAAACTGCTTAGTCCTTAGATTGAGTGACTAGCCTATTTGTAAGTGTTTACATAGGGTGTATCGGTATTTTTAAATTCAAGTACAAGTTGGCCATGTTATCTTGTAATTTTGTGTCAACAGCCTCGTGTTGGCGACTCTGCTCGGGTCACCTCTTGTTGGCGGCCTTGTGTCAGCTTTGATCGGGGCAAATGTATGTGCTTGGCCTCGACTAGATGTAGTTTTCTTCGAACTGGAACCCTCGAGATATTCTCTTGTTGTGGTTCATTTGAGGTGTTCATCCTGGAACTAGGCTTTCAAGGCATTACCCCCATCCCCTCTTTGAGATTTGTTCAGGACTTGCTCGATCCTGCAGAATTCAAGCTTCGATGGTCTATTTGTCCTCGTTGTCTCTTAGGGCTTAATGGTATTCTAAGCCCATCTTCGCCCAGGGGATGGATTAACTTCGTATTCAGTTGAGCCGGTCCTTTGTGGACTTTATTCATTTTTTGACCCACATCAAATTTATAAATTATTACAAAAGTATATTAGTTTTTAGCCGAATGACTCAAAAACTAAGATGCAATGGGTGTGAGAGAGTATACTAGCTCAGAGGTTTGAAGATTAAACAGAACAGAATTGATAGGTTGAGAGTGAAGGGTGTGGGGAAATGGGTTGAGGTCTGGAGAATGACATTGGAAATGGGATGGAGAAGAGACTTGTCTAAGTGGGAGGTGAGTGACTTTTTAACAAATTGTTTAAATCATGTTACTTCGAAGGAACATATGACTTATGAGGACAAATGGAAACATCAACCTAGCAAAGATGGAAATTACACAGTAAAAGAGATGTACAAAAACTGCTCGCTGAGCAACCGAACCACTCTACTCAAGAAGAGATTGATTGCCTGCAACACGTTTTGGAGCAAATACCTTCTTCCTAGGAAGGTATCAATAATTTTATGGAGACTTTTACAAGACATACTCCCAACCAAAAGCAACCTGCAAAAGTGAAAAGTACTCAACCAAGACCAGCTGATCGACTGTCCAATGCGTAGAGAAGAGGAAGAGAATGAGGAACACACCTTATATGGCTGTAAGTACAGCTTCCAACTTTGGGTGATGATGAAATAGTGGCTCAACCTGCCAGCAGATTTCCCCAAATCTCCAAACATGGAACAGTATATGCAACTGATTCCACCCGGAATTGACAAAACTGTATGGTTAATATTGTGGGCAGCTATAATGTGGCAAATATGGAGGTTGAGATATCAGATTCATTTCAAGAATATAAATATAAATCTGGATGAAGTTTTTGTGTTTTTGTGACAATTGGTATAGCCCAAATTACATCCACGCCAAATAGAATAAAGAAAAAAAAGGAAACCCGGCCCAAATCAACCAAATTCTTAGCCAAATTAAAATGTTCATAGAATTCCCAAGAAGGAACCGTAGGCATTGAGCACAAGAAAGCATATGTCACTCCTCCATTAAGAAATCAACAGGTGGACTAGAAGCTCCCTCTTGTTTGCTTATAAATTGCCAATCAAATTGATTGAGAAAGAGGAGGCGAATTTGAGAAGAGAAGAAGAGAAATTGAGAGGAAATTTGTAGATGTAGAATTCTTATAAAAATCTTGAGATTTTTTGGCGACAATTATTTATCTCGAAATATGTTTATTCTCTTATTACTCGTCTCATTACACATTTTCAAGCTTAAAATCAATTACTTGAAAAAGATTGCTCCGAGCAGGTCAAAATCAGACCATACTAGATTGGCGGTAATGTCTGTGGGAACCCAATCAAAACATCTATTGCAACCAAGGGAGCAAAGAAATGTTGGTTCCAAAACCCCGAGCACCACCGATTTGTCACAGCTCATCCCGGGAAACCACCCAGAACAATACCCGCCACCCCCACGAAGCCAGTATCATCTCTATTACCTATGGCATATGCATTCTTCGTAAGAATGATGAAAAAACTTAAAAGTAAAATTCAAAGTGAGATCAAAAACTTGCTCACCCCATCGGAGAACTAAATCTTCACTTGCCAGCGTGTACACCCCTCACGGCTCAAATCTCGATAACCCTAAGCTGAGCCTTTGCAAGGACATTCAACAAGAAGTTGTGAACTTCTCCTCTACCACACTCGATCGTCTGTCCAAGTATTTCGGCGAGATGGACCCTCAGCAGCACATCAAGTCTTTCACACTACACATGAAAATGATACCCATATCTGAAATGGCTGCCTGCAGAATATTCATTTTAACACTAACCAGCGCCGCCCAAGATAGGTTTCTATCACTCCCCGAAGAATCCATTTGGGGATACAGTGAATTCACGGCTCAATTCTCGCAGGCTTTCACTACCCAGCAGAGAGTAGATCGAGCACCTATACATTTGCTGAAGCCAAATTACCAAAAGAAACCTGATGAATTGTTGCGCGATTACCTATGCCGATTTAATCAGGCATGCACCGAGATACCCAACCTATCCCTCCCTCTAAGGATTAACGCACTGTTCCACGGACTACAATATGGGCCTTTGGCAGCAGCCCTAATGGATGAACCTCCATAGACCCATGGGAAACTAAGTGAAGTATGCGAAACATACATCCGCCTAGAAGAAATGCGAGGTCCTCATAGAAATGAAAAGATTCCCTCAGAACCCCCAATCACCCATAGGAAATTGAGCGATATATACGGAAAGCATATCCGGTTCGAAGAGATGGAAGGACTTGCTCGAACACTTCAAGAACAATGGCATCCTGAGGAAGGGCAAAAAAACAGGCAACAGAATATGCATAGAGAATTAAATAATATCACACATTCCGGATACCTCGAACAGAAATTCTAATAGCTATTGAACATCTTAGACTCTTGGATACACCCCGAGAAATGAAGCAGGGTGTAATAAGAAAGAATCATGAATGCTATTGCCAGTTTCACAAGGACTTTAGACATGGCACCGAAGAACATGGTACCGAAGAGTGCTGGCACATGAAAGATGAGATGAAGTAACTGGCTCGTGAAGGACATCTGACCGAATGGACACATTACTATCAAAACAATCCCGACACAAGGCATTGCCATGTGTGGACTCGTGATGAGAATGAAAGGAATGAGGATCCAAAAAAGAAAAAAAGCCGAATCACATAGCCAACTTGAAATTTCTTAACGAAAACAAGAAAGAGTACAGAAGGAGATGCCAAAAAAACAAATTTACAAAAATGGCAAACTCCTTCAGCCAGAAAGAAAAGTATTAGCATCCTATGTACGGGCAAATATGAGAAGAATACCCACACAAGGAGCGAATGCTCATGAAATAAAGAATCCACATTTTGAGTACTCCATATAAAGCAGGTCCCAAAAATACCTATCTAGAGTTCATGCTCCTCAACAGAGCGCAAACACACAAAAAAAAGTTCACTGAACGCAAAAAATGACACTCATGAAGCGCAAGAAGATGCTCACGGAGCACACCAAAAAATGGGCGTTCACTGAAAATGCCAAAAAAAGACCCTCACGAAGTGCACCAAAAAAGAATGCTCACGAAGCGTACCAAAAAAGAACACTCACGTAGCTCACCAAAAAAGAACGTTCACTCAACGTAAAGAAAGATGCTCATGAAGCGCACCAAAAAAGAACATTCACTAAACGCAACCAGTCGATCTTTATACTCTCTAAAAAGATCATAAAAAATAGGAAGTCAATGAAAAGTGAGCCAAGCTCGTAAAATCACTTATTTGCTCTAATATTTCTTGTTTTTCAGCAGTAGTCATCAATGATTGGAGGAAAAAACGATTTACTCCAACATCTTAAGGCTAAAAGCCCATCAAAATATGCAAATAAGAAATCAATTGGCGGCCCAAGTCCTGAAGTTGGCTACACAACCCATCTAGCCCAGTCGGGCCCACGATCGCATCATAGTAGCTAGCCAAAAGCTCTACGAATTTAAGCCCAATTGCACTTTTCTCCTATCGATGAATGATCGAAATACCAATGATGCATTAGCTGGAAAACTTACCACTTCCGAGAACCTTAGCACGCGTTTGCCAAAAACAAAATGATATGATCCCTACCACTCTAACATATGACTCGAATAACCAGAGTTGGTAGCCCATAGAAACATAACCGAGCAAGATATCTTAGATGAAGACTGAAGGCATGGATGACACCCCCTAAGCAACATCAAATCATGAATTTTTTTTTCTTCACTAGGATTTTTTCCACAGGATTTTTTTCCTAGTAAGGTTTAATGAGGCATGATAAGATGGATATTTAAATGTGAGTACTATGGAATAGATCTTTTGGTGAAGACAGTTTCAACCAAAAAAAACTTATGAAAACTCCAACAAACAAAGACACAACGAAAAACATATATCTTGAAGAAAGTAAAGAAACGCCCCACTAGAAAGATGCCAATTGGAAGATCAGAAGTTAACAAAAAATGTAGTCAATTTCTTTTCAGAAATTGACTAAGGGCGAGGGGAGTAAGTTGTATAGCCCAAATTACACCCATCCATGGAGAAGGAAATCAGCCCAACAGAAGATAAGAAAGAAGAGAAAAGAGGGGGGAAAAGAGGAAACTCGGCCCAAATCAACCCAATTCTTAGCCAAATTAAAATGTTGATAGAATTCCCAAGAAGGAACCTGTAGGCATTGGGCACGAGAAAGCATATGTCACTTCTCTACTGAGAAATCGTCAAGTGGACAGGAGGTTTAAGAATTGTGATAAAATTCCCAAAAGGAACCCGTAACCATTGGACACAAGAGAAGCCTATGTCACTCCTCCACTAAGAATTCGACAAGTGGACTAGAAGCTCCCTCATATTTGCTTATAAATTGCCGATAAAATTGATTGAGAAAGAAGAGGCAAATTGAGAATAGAAGAAAAGAAATTGAGAGGAAATTCATATATGTAGAATTCTTGTAAAACTTTAGAGAATTTTTTGCGATAGTTATTTATCTCAAAATCTGTTTAATCTCCTATTACTCGTCTCATTATACCTTTTCAAGCTCAAAATCAATTACTTGAAAAGAATTGCTCCAAGCGGGTCAAAATCGGACCATACCAACAATGCAGCTGATAGTTTGGTGATGATTGAAGGCAAAGACACCTCCCCAACACTCTTGTATATTCTCTCATAGATTGAGTAGTTCAATCGGTCGTGTGTCTGCTCGCATGTAAGTGAATTTTGATCGAGCGGGTACAATAGGAGATGTAATATTTTGAAAATACTTTTCGTTTTTCGTATTGCTATAAAATTTTGTCTTAACAAAAATAAATAAAAGAAAGATGAATAGCCATCAGATTTTATGATTATCTATTTTGGGTAGAAATTATTTGAAGCAGTTGCATTATACTTGCATTATGAGATAGGCGAGACCCTCTCTCTAGAACCCCAAGCGTCAGAGACCATCAGCCTCCGTGGCGCTTTGTCGCCTCGTGTCGTTACCCATCGCATAACAAGCCCAGCGGGCGGAGGGGTTTGAATTCTTCCCGTGTCCCTCCATCTCCCTCTGCCAATCTCCTCCGTCTCCTGCCGATCACCGCCGTTACCACCACGCTCATGATCGAAAATTGCCAGATCCAGCCATTTTGGGGTGTCCTCAGACCGTTCACAGCTAGATCACGACAACCTGCTTGTCTCCGGTGTCGTCGCCGTCCATTGCCGCCCCGGTTCAGGGGGCAGTCCTTGCCGCCCATGTGGTCCACCACCCTCATGAAGTTCACCGTCCAGCTCGGCCCACCACCAGATCCAACTTCCTTTTGTGGTGCCTCCTTGTTGCGGGCCATCGCCACTGTCACCCCTGCGCAGCCCACCACCGTTGCAGTGCGGCCCACTGCTATTACGGCCCACTACTATTACAGTCCACTGCTGTTGCGGCCCTTGTGCAGCCCACCATCGCTGCTAACCCTAGTGAGACTCGCTGCCCGTGCTGTCCCTATGCGGCTCGCCGCCATCGCTGTTGCCCGCACCGCCTCAGTGCGTCTCATAGCCCCTACTACCACCTCAGCGCATCCCGCTATCCCTGCAGCTGGCCACCGCTAAGCCGCTCCGTGCGACTCTCCGTTCCCGCCGCCCACGTGTAGCTTCAACAGCCGCACGTGGCCTCACCACCAAGGATCAGCTCCCATGTGCGCATTGGGGGCCTCAACAGGTCACTATCTCGAGAAGAGACCATGATAGTGATAAGTGGTTTCAAGTCACCTATCACATCAAGGTGCACTGCTCGAGAAGGCACATCTCGAGGCAGACTGGGATTCAAAATCAGTTTGGCCTCGATTAAGTCTGAATCATTGTAAGTTTTTTCAGTTTTTTGGCCCTTTACAAACCCAGTCCAACCTTATTTTTTTGTAATCGGGTTAATTTGGCATTTATATATAAAAACACAAAAAATTATTATAAAAAATATATACATATTTCATACTCCCAGGTGTGCATTTTGTAATTTATCAATTCTTCATCTCTACCATTGTGATCTCGTACTGCAGTGCCATTGTTGAATGTTGACCAAAAATGATTATCCTTGCAGTGCAGACCTATATCCTTCATCGAATAAGATCTGACTTTTGATGTCCGCCCGCCACTATTCTTTTCCTAGGGCACCCCCACCGCCACCCACTTGAGAAAAAGTGTGACAGGAAGGGAAAATCGTTCACCAAATCCAGGATCTTTGTTGTTTTATTATTGTTAACCAAATTCTCTATCCAATCACCATCGCCATGGACAGCAAACTTCATCGAGACAACAAATTCCGTCCCATGAAGCCCTTGTCTCTCTGCCTCCTGATGTTGATCTTGATCGGCGGGACGGTGATCCTGTCTTTGTTCCTGCGAACACCACATTCGACATCGGCGTTTTAC
>JAOWBN010204884.1:0-26441 GCA_028565015.1 Pinguicula moranensis | reverse complement strand
CAGGTGGATTCACCCACATCCTCCCCCCTCCCCCCCCCCCCCTCAAGATGATCATCCCATAAACTCATCCTGGACCACAAGTGAGAGAAGATAGTTGCTGGAAGAGGTTTGGCGAATAGATCTGCCTGTTGCTCAGTGGTGGAGATATGGCGAGGTATCACAAATCATGCTTTATATTGATCTTGAACAACATGGCAATTGATCTCTATGTGCTTGGTTCACTCATGGAAGATAGGGTTAGCAATAATGTCGAGAGCAGCTTTGTTATCATACCAAATGGAATATGTAATGCAACTGGAACCTGAAAATCCTGCAACATATAAGAGATCCACAACAATTCCATGCAGTAGCTTCCATGGCCCTGTATTCGCCTTCATGCCCAAGTATTATGAGTTCACGAAAACTCTATAGCATGCTTTTTCGGTTTCTTTGAAAGCAGCCACGAACGGTTTGATCCTGAGTGACCATTACACCAAGAAAGGTTTCGGCCATTACACTTAAGATCCACTAGAGAACAGTCGTGAAGGCAATTGTTAAATTCTAGCATTGGGAGGGTTGGCCGTACGGCCCCTCCTCTCCTTTTCGCATTAGATCGGATCACATTAAAGTCACCAACAACAACCCTTGGTTGATTAAGCGGATTACAATTGCATAGATACTGCCATAATTCCCTTCTTCAGATGTAAAAACATTTGCCATATACGAAAGTAACGACCATAATTTCGCTTCCCTGAGACCAGATCCCTGTGATTGCTTGATCGCACATACTGATCACTTCAAATGGTCCGTCTGAGTTCCAAAATATCCATAGTTTCCCCTGAACACCTTCATTTAAGGTGAAGTGGAGAACAACTTGGGGGCAAGCCTGTTCATTCTTCTTTCTAGGAGAAACGGTTCTGCTATGGCAAGCAGGGGGATTGCAGATGTGGAAATCTATTGAGTGAAATCTCTTTGCCTTTTTCAAGCCTCTGCTATTCCAGAAAAATATTTTATAAGTTAGAAAAATATTTGAAAATTGGTTATACTGACTTGTGATTCCTGTATCGCATGAATCTTGTGCATCAGATGCCACCTATAGATCCGATTCCTTCCGTAGGACAGAAGTTCTTCCAGATCTTCTCTGTTGAGTTCTAGGGATGAGTATTAGCTCCAAATCATATAGTTTAGATTTTGGCCCTATCCTCACCTTCAGACATAATTCTCGCAGGTGATTATCCTTGTGCGATTGGACACAACCCTTGACTAGACATGGGTGGCTCAGTTACTGGTTATCAAACCACCAGTTTTTTTACGGTTGCCAGTTTTTAAAAATGAAAACCTTACCCTAACCTTGAATATCCGGTTTTACCCGGTCCAATTTCCTTTGGTTGACGGTTCGGTTGCCGAAAACCTCTGGATCGGTTGACGGTTTTGGTTCTAGACGATTTCATGGTGGTTCCGACACAGTTTAAATAAGGTTGAAACCTCCGGTGTTACCAAGTTCTTTTTGAAATTTTTTAAAGAAAAAATTTGCTTCTTTCATTTTTAAAACAAACAAACATATTTTCTTATATTTGTCATATAAATCTATAAATATTATTTTAATTTCCATAAACAAATAAACTTATATATAATAAACATATTAATATATAAAGTTTATAAATTAAAATATAAATAAAATTACATTGACCATATAAATGAAGTCACATTTACATTTATAACTCTAATACAAATAAATGTATGTTAACATTTATATTTATAATTTAAATTAATTTATATTTATAATATAATTAAAAAAATAAAAAAAAAGGGAGGGGAAAGGCTTGAATTCAACTATAAATGAATTTATAAAAAGGGTTTGAAAAGTTATAAAATTTATAAAACTTATATAATTTGTATAACTTTTATAATTTATAAATTTATAAGTTTGGGGTTTAGGGTTTTTAATTTTTAGTTTTTTTAGGATTTTAGATTTTTTTAGAGTTTGAAAAGTTATAAAACTTAGGTTTTTTGCATTTTTAGGGTTTAGAGTTTAGGGTTTGAAAAGTTATAAAACTTAAAAACTTATATAACTTATAAAATTATATAAATTGTACAACTTTTATAATTTATAAACTTATAAGTTTAGGGTTTAGGATTTTTATTTTATTTTTTTTTATAATTTTTAAGATTTTAGATTTTTTAGAGTTCGAAAAGCTATAAAACTTACCAACTTATAAAACTTAATAGTTTATATAACTTGTAAAACTAAAAAACTTATAAACTTGTTTAATTTATAAAACATAAAAGTTAAAAACTTGTATAACACATATAGTTTTAACTTATATAAATATAAAGGTTATACAAGTTTATATATATTTATATAACTTATATAAGTTATACAAATTTTTAACTTTTAAGTTTATAAGTTACAAAAGTTTATAAGTTACTAAGATTTTAAGTTTTACGAGTTACTAAGTTTTTAAGTTTTACGAGTTACTAAGTTTTTAAGTTTTATAAATTATATAAGTTTTATAAGTTAAAAAAGTTTATAAGTTATATAAGTAATAATTTTTTTAAATTTTATAAGTTTGAAAATTATATAATTTTATAAATTATATAAGTTTTATAAATTTTCAAATCTTAAAAGCTCTAAAAATCCTAAACTCTAAAATTAAAACAAATTCAGAAGAAAAAAAAATTGGACAACTTTTTCCTGCAGTTTCCGACGGAAATCCAGCGGAAAACTACTGGAAACCCGCCGGAAAAGGTGTCCAAATTTTTTCATTTTTATTTTTTTTGAATTTTTCTTAATTTTTCGGAGGAAATCCGTCGGTCTAACCACCGAAAATGATTTGGCCGGCCAATTTTTTTTTTGTTAATTTGTTTGGTCTCTGGCCGGCTAGTTAAAACCGCCGAATTTTATTTTTTTATTTTTTTAATCAAAATCTCCAGTTTTGGAAATCTCCAATTTTTGGATCCTCCAGTTTGAAAACCTTCGATTTTAAAAACATACGGTTTTAGCCGGTCCGAAAATTGACAATTAGCCAATTTTCGATTGAAAATGCTCATTTCTACCCTTGACCATTTACGGTGGCATCATTTTCCGTTGTATCTCTTCAGTTTTCGGGTAAATGGTATCTCCACTCCGATTGAATTCTGGGTTCATTTCAGTTTCCGGAGCAAGCTGTTCCATCATAGAGTTTCCTGGACTTTCTGCTGGTATGATGTTTTCCAATCTATTGTCACGGACGTGGGAGGCGCCGCTTGGAATGCAAATTGCCTTTTCGAAGGTTAGGGCAGGAAGGATTTATTGACCCTCAACAGGTTCAGTCACACTATTTTCCAAATCTACGGTGGATATGTCCTCAGTGGCAACAAGCGCAGGCGCATTCTTCGAGGAACAAGGCGACAGTACTGTATCATGATAGATAGGCACGTGAATAGATGGGCTACCGTTTCCCTGACTATCTCGATTGAGTTGTTTGACATAGTCCTATTTCTCAGGAATTGTGAGAAGGGAAATAGCCGTTATTGGGACAATTACCGTAGGATTGGTCAGCGTCGGCTAGATACCGGCATTTAGCACTGGAGTTGATACATGAGTTGGCCTGTTTTTTCATGGATACGGTTCTTCGCTAACTTGGATCGGATAAATAATCTCCTCTATGGTAAGATTGAACCAAGGTGACGTTTTTGCCTGATTTATCTTCCTAATGAGGATTCGGGCAATGTCAAAGTCCTCATCACTGTTATCCACCCGGATGAGCTCACTGATATGGCTCGTGATTTCCTTAGAAAAATGATTGTTCCAACAATGAACTGGAATGCGAGACAGTTTCATCCATGTTGGAAAAGAGAAGGTTTGTTGGCACGGTTTCCAACCAACCAACAAATTTAAACAGTACTAGGACTATTTGAGTACTACCAACGCCTATAAATAGGCTACGCGCCTATTCATTTGAAAAGGACGGAAAATATCAAATAGAACAATTATACGGAATTTCTCTATCTGCCTAACTACCCGAGAGGTTTAGATTTGATTCGTGGGAATTTAACGAGACTCTGGTAGCCTCGTTCTGGATACTCGATCCAGCTATCACGCTTCCGCAATAGGTAATATTTATAGTATTTTATTTGTTACCGTTATATCCAATATTAGATCCGTTCTAATGTTTGGATTATAATCCATTTATCATTTGGATGCAATGCCGCAAGGGGAGACCATCACCAGATTTGGGTCAGACCAACTGTTTCCCAAACTTGTGGTTGTCTTGGGAATTCATCTACTTCAGATGAAGAGCGCGCTCGAGAGCCATGACACTTTACCGTCCTTGAAGCCCTTTTTGTCCTGGATCTCTTGGAGTAACTCTGCCTTGGACACCATCGAAGAGTTGGCCACAACGGTAAATTCCAGCCATTTAACCTCCTGAGATGGGGATGTATAACCTCCCGAGTTTGACCAGCTGCTGGTCTGATTTGAGGCTTTGTCTTGGTCACCCTGAATTTCTTGTGAATTTTTTATCTTTGACCACATTAGCATTCAGAGTGAGATCACCTACCTTGACCAAGTTCATAGATCTCATCGTTTTACCAATGTTCTCCACCATTTCAAATTTGACGAAGCCAAATCTATTACCAAGGCGATCTAGCTGAAGGAGGAGCGTGATTTTCGCCACTTTGTCGAGTGCACCGAAGATGGCAAGCATCTCAGATTCCTTCCATGAAGCTGGAAAATTAGTGAAGTAAAAGGAAACCCCCTGTTCGCGAAGAGTATCCAAATCCACCCATTTCTTCTTGTTGCTTCTCAATGTGCCTGTTGCCTTTGAAGACTCGCCTTTTTGAAATTGGGGCCTTTCCCCTCAACTAGAACTCAGTCACCTTCTTCTCTGGCACCCTCTAGTAGCAGATCCGGCTGGTCAAGAGGGACTGGCGGAGGCGGACCGGCCGCCGCGTCGCACATTCTAAGTACCGTTGGCTAAAAGTGGAGTGTGTGCAGTGAAAGTGTGAGGAGAGAAATCAGAGAGAAATATCAGGAGAGAGAAAGTAGGAATGAGACGCTTGTAGCACTTGAGAAGTCTTTTTTTTGGGGTAGGTAATCTGGCGCAGCCGCTTCTTTCAAATCCACGGATCTACACCAGATTGGCCGGTTAACCCTCGATCCCCCATCAGGGGCCCGACCTACCTCGGTATCCCAATTGATCCATAAGGGCCCACCAGACTAATTCAGATATCAATCGACAACTTGCCACTACACAGAGTCGACCACTAGACCTCACTAAGCTAGCCCCGTGTGTCTGTACCTTAAACCGCTGTGACAAGCTGCGATCAATAGACTTGAGAAGGCTATGGCACGTCGTTGGTTCATGACACCTAAAGAAGCCAAGGAGTTTGGTATCATTGATGAGCTATAGAGAAAAAAAGGCCCCGAGTCCTGTGAGTGATGCTGCACCCAATGAGACAATCGAAAAATTTCAAGCTAGAGGTTCTAAAGAAACTCAAGATCTTTGAAAATTTTCCTTGATTGTATTGATGCCAAAAGGCCACTATATATAGTGTTGCAACTCTTTACACTAATTAAGGAATATACATAATCAACTCTAATGTTGACTAATCTAAATTTGTACAACACAAATTACGCCAATTAACAACTTATCACAATCCTTACATCTTTACATCCCCCCTCAAGTTGGAGCATGGAGATCAAGAATGCCCAACTTGCGACGAAACTGAGAAAACTTGTCAGCTCCAAGTGCCTTGGTAAAGATATCTGCGACTTGCTGAGAAGTATGAATATATGTAGTAGATATCAATCCTTGCTTCAAGGCATCACGAATGAAGTGACAATCAATTTCGATATGCTTCGTTCGCTCATGAAAAACAGGATTGGCGGCAATATGCATTGCCGCTTGACTATCACAATGAATACGTATTGGCGTTTTGACAGAAACTTTCAGCGCCAACAACAGCTCTCGTAGCCATTTCAATTCGCAAGTGATGGCTGCAAGAGACCGATATTCTGCTTCTGCCGAAGAACGCGATACAGTAATCTGTTTCTTTGTCTTCCATGAGATAGGAGATTCACCGAGAAAAACAATATATCCTGTCACAGAGCGACGAGTGGTAGGACAACTAGCCCAATCAGAATCACAATATGCGGTTAAGTCTAACGAATCAGAAGCCCGCAACCAAATGCCTTGTCCGGGACTACTTTTCAGATAGCGAACCACACGCAGTGCTGCATCCCAGTGACCCTGTGTAGGATTATGCATAAATTGAGCAAGAACATGAATGGAATAACTGAGGTCAGGCCGTGTAATTGTTAAATAAATTAGACGACCAACTAGACGACGGTATTTTGCCGGATCAGCAAGAGCCGGTCGAGCATCAATTCCCAGTTTGTGATTATACTCCATAGGAAAATTAACTGGCTTTGATCCGGCAAGCCCACATTCACTGATGATGTCCAAAGCATATTTGCGCTGACTAAGACATATACCATGTGAACTACGAGCCACTTCAATGCCTAAAAAATATTTCAGAAGCCCAAGATCTTTCATCTTAAATTGTCGTCCGAGATATTGTTTGAACTCGAGCATAGCAGAGGCGGAATTGCTAGCAAGAATTAAATCATCAACATACACGAGCACATGAATACAAATATCTCCACGAACAATAGTGAACAACGAATTATCTGATAGACATTGAACAAATCCATAGCGAATCAAAGCATTAGCAAGCGTACCAAACCAACAGCGAGGAGCTTGCTTAAGGCCATATAGAGATTTCCGAAGTCGACAAACAGAATTGTCTGGTGCTTTGAAGCCCGGAGGTGACCTCATATATATTTCTTCCGCAAGATCCCCATGGAGGAAGGCATTATGGACATCCATCTGATGTAATAGCCAACCGCGGGAAGCGGCAACAGTAAGAAGAATTCGAACAGTAACTAGCTTGGCAACTGGCGCAAACGTCTCATTATAGTCTATCCCCTCTGCCTGACGATTCCCCAAAATTACCAATCGAGCTTTATGACGCTCAATTGATCCATCTGCATTGTACTTAATGCGAAATACCCATTTGCACCCAATAGCACGACGATTAGGGGGCAAAACAGTAATATCCCATGTACGATTAGCTTCAAGAGCCGCAATTTCTGCATTCATAGCAGCACGCCATTCAGGAATCTTGACAGCGTCAGCAAAACATCGGGGTTCATAACCCGATGTAACAGCAGCTAAGAATCTGGAATGAGGAGCAGAAAAACGAGAGCAAGATACATAATTTGCCAAAGGATAACGCGTACCTGAGGAGATGTTGGATGCAGGGGTGCGAGCGAGAGGGGGTTTACTCGAAGAATCGATGACATGTGCGACATAATCTTGAAGGTGAATTGGTGGTTTCTTCCGACGAAATCCACGCCCAAGTGACTCAACAATCTCATGTGATTCCCGCAGAGAGTTACTGTCCTCATCAGAGTGTAGCAAAGAGTCAGAATTACTGTCTAGTGACTGTCCCAGTTCTGCATCGTTGGACACAACTAATGCTGAAGGAGAGGCTTGATCGACAACATCTTCAGAACAAACATCAGAAGAATCATTTCCGTGAGACCGAGAGATGACAGGATGATTTTCGAAATACTGCGGGACAGACACTCCCAGCTCATTAGATGAAGCAGCCGGATTGTCACCAGATACAACATCCTGGTTAACCACAGATTTAGCAAAGGGAAAAACATCTTCAAGAAAACGAACATCCCTCGAAACAAAAATATCATCAGTTTCCAGATCAAGCACCCTCCATCCTTTCTTGCCGGAAGGATAGCCAAGAAACACACAACGACGACTACGAGGTTCAAATTTATCTTTTGTTGAAGAATTGGAATGGGCATAACATAAACACCCAAATACCCGCAAGAACTCATTCGGTGGCGGACGCCCATGTAAGACTTCATACGGCGTCTTTTGATTTATTATCGGACTAGGAGTTCGATTAATCAAAAATCCAGCTGTCAACACGCATTCGCCCCAAAATCGAACTGGAACACATGATTGAAACATGAGCGCACGTGCAACATTAAGAATGTGCCGATGCTTTCTTTCAACCCTGCCATTTTGCTGCGGAGTATTCACCATAGATGTGCGATGAATAATTCCTTCAGTTGCAAAATAATTTTTAAGACTAACAAACTCACTTCCATTATCGCTTTGAACACTTTTGGTTTTCTTGCCATATTGACGCAAGATCATCGCAAAGAAGCGAGGCAAAATAGTTCTAACTTCTGATTTTAAAGCCATCAAATAAATCCAGACCGCACGTGAGCAATCATCAACAATTGTCAAAAAATAACTAGCACCGGTAGTGGATTTATTTCTATATGGACCCCAAATATCACAATGCACCAAGTCAAAACAATTCATAGCACGATTCAAACTGTCGGAAAAACTATCACGAGTCTGTTTTGCCTTAAAACAAATATCACAATTTTGCAATTTATCGGAACTAGAAATCCCGGAAATATTCTTCAGCACACGATGAGATGGGTGACCCAACCTTTGATGCCATATTTTCTGACAGACAACAGCTGAAGCTTTAATAGTCTGCGCTGCCAAGCTATCCAAGTAGTAAACCCCGTCACGCTGCGTCCCCGCTCCAATCACCATCCTCGTAGATAGGTCCTGTAGAATACAAGATTGATGAGTAAATATAGCAGCACAATTTAATTGTTTGGTGAGTTGTGAGACGGAGATAAGAGAACAGGTCATGGAAGGAACGAAAAGAACGTCCGCCATATCCGTTTTTGACCCTAAGCGTGCGACACCCTTTTGGGTGGCCAATGAGGAATCACCATTCGGCATGCTAATAGTACACGGACGAATAAACGTCAAGGAAGATAAATTGTCACAAGACCCGGTCATATGTTGCGAGGCACCTGTATCAATAAGCCAGTCATGCGTCTTACCAGATAATTTTTCACCAGAGGCGCTGGAACGATGCGCACTAGCCATCTCAAAAATGGCAGCCCACTGATCTGCGGTTATTTCCGGCATGAGGGACTTGGAACCGAGAGAAGGGGCACCAATAGGTTGAGCTGCTGCTGCATTGGCATAAATACCAGGTGCACCAGTAGAAGTCCCGCGTCCATCTCCCTGTTCAGTGCCGCGGATGCCACGACCACCCTTCTTTCCGCGACCGCGACCTTCCGGATATCCGTGTAGAACAAAGCATTTAGAGATGTGATGCCCTTCACGCTTACAATGATCACAGCGAACGCGTTTACTGTCATCGGCGGCAGACGGAGGATGAGTTTGAGTGGCAAATGCCGCAGCTTCAGTTCGGGTATCACGATTGCGGGCAATTGTGGACAGTGTCTCTTCTTGCATAACCATAGAATAGGCTCGCATCAACGTCGGTGGTGGATCCAGACTTAAGATCTGAGAGCGGATCGGACTATAGTGATCATCCAGGCCGCAGAGAAATTGATGCAATTTTTCTGCATCATTCCGTTTGAGGGCAGTTGCTGTAACCTTGCAATTGCAATCCGGCGTAGAACATACAAGCAGAGGTTCATAGGTGAGAATTTCATCCCAAAGAGGAGTTAGCTTCCCGAAATACGTGGCCAACAATTCACCATTTTGCTTGCAGGCATGAAGGTCACTTTTAACTTCATATAATCGAGCCCCGCTTCCGACGGAAAACCGCTCACGAATGTATGCCCACAAAAGAGTGACATTCTCGCGATACGAAATCGTTTTACGCAGCTTAGGCTCGACCGTGTTGAGAATCCAGGACTCAAGTAGAGATTGAAGCGTCATCCATTCTTCCAACTCGTCATCATCAGTTGGGCGGGCGATCTTACCTTCAACATATTTCCACTTGCGCATACCCCGAAGAGCAACCCTCACGGCAAGGGACCACTCTTCATAATTAGTCCCGCGAAAAACGATCGGTGTGATTATGTTACCGGGTTGATCACTAGGAAGAAGGCCATACGGACTCACTGGAATACCATTGCCGCCGGAAGTTGCAACGATCTTGCCGGATTTTGTCGCGTCATCAGCCATGAGAAGTGAAAGAGAATTCCACAGAAGAAAATTCCGAAAGAATCGTTAAAGCTCTGATACCATAAAGAAACTTAGGAATTTCTGGAAAATTTTCCTTGCTGTATTCGTGCCAAAGAGCACATTATATAGTGTATTACAAAGCTAATCACTAATTAAGGAAATAGGCCTAATTTACGCTAATGTTGACTAATCTATATTTGTACAACATGTAATTACGCTAATTAACAAAGATACACAATCTTTACATCTTTACAATATATATGCACCATTTATTCAAAACATTTAATTCTTGTGAATCAACACTGAGAACATTGCTGATTAATAATAAGTTCTGATGGATGAAATACCAAGGGATTTAACCTTTGGCCTAGGGGGAATCAAACAGCCCTACAACCACTAGGCCGAGAACCACTTGATCACTGATTAATAAATTATTAATTAGACATTCAGTTTATGATAGAACCTATTTTTCTGTTAATCCAGACATTCAAATCTTCCTTTTTTTTTTCTGGAGATAATACCTGGTTAATTTTGACTCTTGGTCTTAACGTCTGATAATCTATTGACACAGGTCACTTCTTTTCCATGATTTCATAGCCAAATGTCTGACGAAGGACCCTTGGCTTTGGCCTACAATGAAGCAGCAAGTTTGTATACAATTAATCCTGGACTTACAACTCTTACAGCTATTAATTTATCCTGCTCGTGTGTAGGACAAATTCATTGAGAAATGCAGAATTGTAGCATCAACCATGCTGCCCAATCTTGAAAAGGCAAAACAAATGAGAGCATCCATGGTTTTACAAACTGAGGCATCAGAGTTAACACTGCCTAGAGAGGAATAATTTTGCGTTGGTCCTATTAAAACATTTTGTTAGTTCAGTCGTTAATGTCAATCTGATTTTCTCGTATGGGGAAAATGATGTGCTTTATCACATTTCTGGCCTTTTTAGAGAAATGTAAATTTTCTCATTCTCATTATTCTCTTGTCATGCATTGCAGGAGTTGGGAGCTTAGATGTTAAATGAAGAAGTCACCACCTGTTTTGTTCCCTCTAGGCCTCAGGATGCTCATTACATTTCTAGAGTACTCGTGCTAGCATAAAGGGGGGTCCTCCTGATGGTGTACACACTTCTGTAGAAGGTAAGTAATCTTTTTTTGCAAGTTCCATCAGAAGAATGGATATCCATCCTGTATAGATTTTTTTTTTATTATATTTTTTATGGCAATTAAACCTCTACACCGCAGCCATAAAGATGAGGACATCACCTTATAGAAATACAGTGCTTGGCATGACGAAGTTTGATGCTATAAAGATGTTATTGTTTGATAATGGACTTGACTTGATAACACTGTAGGGCAAAATATTAGTAAATTTACTTGTGTTATCTTTAGCTACTGTCATTGCTAACTTTGAATTTACACACAGTAGTTTTTAATTGCAAACCCATCTGCTGAAGTTGCTACTTGGCATGATTGTTTCTTGTCTTTGCATTGTTTTACCTTTTCTCATAGATGCCTCACCACCACCACCCTCTGCGTCATGGTTGGGCGTTATCTCCTGTTGTGCATCGATCATTGCTGCTTGCTTTTTGTTTTTCTTTCCAGGTGACTTTTGAACTATGATAATGCATGATAAATCTGAGATTGGTGAAGCAGAATCTCTTACAGCCTCTACGGCAGAAGAAACTTTTACTGCTATTGGAGATGATGGTAAACCTTCGGTCAGGTACCTGGATATACAGCAATAGACTCTCTTTAATTTCCTATAACTCTAAACTAGTTCTTAATCAATTTAAATATGAAACTGCGCTGCACTTGTGACCACTTTAATTATTAACACCTAGTCTAGTATTCATGTATTGCCTAAACCTGCATGCAAAAAGTTCCATCAAATTCTAACCCAAGCATATAACAACGTTGGATGGATAGTCCTGCTAATATAGGAGCCACAACAGGAGGACTGCAATCACCTGAACCTAACAAATGCTTCAGTTAATAGTGAGACTGTTAGTAGAAAAGCACTTGACAAGACGTAGCTCCTGTTTCTATTTTTCATTTGCAACTAACTTTTATGGCATGCTAAATTATTTTCTTTTGCTTGTCTCTGCCAAACGCTCTGGTCAATATACATTGCTGGCAATACAGTGCCAATTCCCTTTTTAAGGGCAACTGATATCTCTCCAGTCGCCCTTCTGTCCGAAAACAGGCTTGGTGGATGGTAGAGGGATAGCAGAGGGAATATCAATGCAGCAGCTTTTCTCTGGAGATTCTCAGACCAAGAAGGGCAGAAGCAGGCAAAATGAGGTCAACTTCATCCTTTAGGACCACACTAAGGCTCTGTTTGGTAGCTGGGTTGCCATCCCCTGAGTGGAATCAATTTAGGGATAGTTTAGCACTAAACCTATGGGATGCATACAGAGGATCAATCTAGAGATGTGGATTTGTTGTGACCTATGCTTACTTTGTTGTTTTATGTGTACTCGTTTACGTACTCGTTTACGTACAAACCATGCTTACTTTGTTGTTTTATCTTGGAGATGATTTGTTGTGTTATGTTTACTCGTTAACATATATATTTAAGGTGTTATGATATACGTTGCTTTTGATTGATTCCTTATTGCATGTTCTAATGTACTTGGGTCTTGTGTTTACTAACATGATATACGTTGCTTTTCTCGTAGATTCCTTTTCATCCGAGGGCTTGAAAGTTAAAAAATTGGAGGGTTACTTTCATGATGAAGGGGTTATTTTATATATATATATATATATAAAATAGGTAAAGTACTTTTATTTATATACTAAATTCCCAGGTATACATTTACAGGTATACAAATATAACACAACATCCTTTGTTTTCTTTAACAAGATTTCATCCAATGAAATGGCTCTCGAATTGGCATCACTTGTTCAGCAAGTTTAAGTGCATGCCAAGTCCGAAGTTGTGTTGTCTCCACTATCTGTTCTACCACCGGCTCCTTCTACTTAAAAAACTGCCAAAGACACCAAAACAACAACAAAATTGAGTAGATGAATGAATGAAGAGAACTTTGTTGAACAAAGTAAGGTGTTTGCTAGTGACTTTTGCTTAGAAAAACAATTTTTGGGACTGATCATTTTGACCCAATTTTTGGGACTAATCATTTTGACCCTCTAAATACTCTTAGTGTTGCTTTGAACTAGGGCAAGAAGGTTATTAAACCTTCTGGAAAATATGCAAATTTTGCAGAACTGATTGAATTTGCATTCATTACAGGTGAGCAAATTGATGCATCAGAACCTGAGACCTTTGAAGCACGCATGAGAAGTAAAGAGTCTGAAAGATGGCAAGAAGCCATGGAGAAGGAAATGACCTCACTAAGGAAAAATAATCCTTGGGACCTGGTCCCAAGGCGTAACGGCTCAAAACCAGTGGGTTTGATTTTGTAGGAGACTTAGACTCCAGAAAATCTACTACGGGTTACTGTTTTCTACTTAATGGAAATCGCATCAGTTGAAAATCTCAACTTCAGCCTGTGGTTGCTCTATCAACTACGGAGGCAGAATACATTGCCTTGACGGAGGCTTTCAAAGAAGCACTACGACTTCAAGGGTTGCTCAAGGAAGCAAGTATCTCATGTTCAATGAATAAAATTTATTCTTACAGCCAATATGCTATCTATCTTAGCAGAAATCCAGTATTCTATGAAAGAACATAACATGTGGATATTAGATTACATTTTATAAGAGACATGGTAGCTGAAAAGATGGTGCTTTTGGAGAAAGTACCCACAGAAGAAAATGTCACGGACTATGGTACAAAGATAGTCACACAAGTGAAGTTCCAGCATTGTCTAAAGCTTTTTGGGATGAACTAAAGACCTTGAAGTAGGTAGAGTTAAGAAGGCTTGGGCAGAGGAAGCTTGTTGCACTTATTACAGAATTGAAGGATGAACAACTTCAAGGTGGAGATTGAATGAATTGTGAACTTGTTATTTTAAACTAACACGTTTTCATTAAAGATCAAGGAAGAATCTGGACCGTAGGATTAAAGTAAGATCTACGGCTGAGAAGAGTGGATCGGTGCTGCCCTAATTTCTAAATGTATAAAAGCGGAGAAAAAGGTCTGGAGGATATATATTCAATTATGATTTCACGCAACTTCTCATATACCTCTCTCGGTCATAAATTTATTGACTTTTTTTCTTCTGGAATCAAACTATTCCTTTGGATTCTCTCGGTTTTCTTCCTCTATTATAGAATCGGAATTGAAGCAAGAAATCTTTTGTTGATTATGTTCGTGGAGGGGTGAGTGACTATCTTAAATGATAGTCCTGTGGTCTGAGTTGTGTTTCTCAGATGGTTGAGAGAAAATAAGTAGATTCAGGGAGGCAATCCGCTTAGTTGGAACGTGGACATAACCAAAGTTTTATATTCAGGTGAACTACGGGACTAAACTCTTGGTGTTCTTTACTTTTTTATTTGTGTTTACTGAGAGTAGAACAAAAGTAAACATTTTGCATAGAACAAGCGAGAATTTGAACTCGCTCCCATGTGTACTGCTGCCCTCGAAGTGCATTTTTGTCGACTTGGATCACCTCAATAATAAGTTCACCGATCCATGAAATTGGAGAAGATATTGTTGAAGAAATTGAGATAAAGATGTAGAACAGTGACGTTAAATTGAGAGAAGATGTCAAAGGGTGCGATCTTCATTGAATCAACACTAATACTTGTATATGTATTTATATTACACATTTATGTTCACTCATGCCAATCTACACGCCCAATTATATGGTGGCTAATTTACAATTTACTAAAGATAGTTTATTTGACTAATCAATCTCCTTGATCGTTGGGCATTTCCTTGATTTGTATTTGACTTTCTGTTGGAGTTGCTTGATTATTGCTAACTGTAGGATCAATTGGGTCGATTTCTAAAATTCTGAAAATTTTCAAATCCTGACCAACTGCGAAATCGAACCCTAAAACTTGTTTAATTCGTGTTCCAGATAAGAGTTAGCCGACTTACCTCATAGTCGTCGGATTCCGGTCAGCTTATGAAGAACCCGCGCATTTTGCACCAAGAACCGAACGAAAGAACCGAAATTCGAAGGTCATGGAAGTCCCAAATTAGGCAACTCGCTACCACATTCACTCCTTGATGACTTAAACGGGTTGCTAGACGATTGCACGGTTCCGGCGACCTCGTTGCCGGAGAGATATTGTACTCGATTTTTCTTGTCGAGAAGATTTCGTAAGTCGTTGAAGACGGAGTGAAAAATCTCTCACAATCCTTATCGTGAAATCTCTAAGAGATAAGTCATTGGACCTACTGGGCCCAATTTGATTTATTTCGAATTGGGCTCCAATTGAGCCCATTTTCCATCTTCATGTGATGAGCTCGATTAAATAGAACCCATTACCCATAAATTGAGTTGGTCCCACCGATGCTCAATTTCTTCTCTCGGGTGTTGAATTAATTAATCCTAATTAATTTGCTTCATCCCAATCACGACCGTTCGCAAAATTAATTACATCTCACATAAATAATTCTTTATGCTTTAGTTCGCCATAAAGAGCGACCCAGTAGGATCCATATCTAAATCAGTACTATCATAAGCGGCATTTAGCGATACATTATGATCCGATTTAATATAGATATCGTGATCCTTTAATCTCATTTGGTATTAATTCTTTCATCACTTAATATCCAATAATTAATGTCAAGCATAGGAATGTGTCATCCTTGACCATTTGTCACTTTCCTGATATTTTAGTAAATAATTGTTAATATGTGATTGTCTCATAATCACAAATTGCATGCGTAACAATTATTACTGCATCAAGGGACCCAGAGATATTAATAATCACATCCAATATGAGATGGACAAAAGTATCATCTTGATATTCCATATCTTCCAGCATGAATCGTGCATATTCGAAAACTTATCTTTAAAACCCCTCGGTCAAAAGAGGCGGTTGATAACCCAAGTAATACACATTCATCACCCAGAATTATGAATATCTCAGATAACTGAATTAATACTATATGACTTTGCTGATGACACAAAATACAATCCATCCAGCAAGTCAATATAGATCGAGTCTAATATTCATGTCCCCTGTACACTCATATTTCATGCGATTAAACAGATACCTCGTATCAAAGATTTGTAAAATATGATCATACATTAATCCACATGCTAATCGGTATAGTCATCTAGTTGTTCCCTTGCTAATGACTTTAAGATTAGAGACTAATTTAAAGTCTTGATTAAATTATGGAGTTTCACAATTCGAGTTAACAACCCAAATGGTCCATAATATATGTATACAAAAATCAAGGAACAACATGATTTTAATCATTCAGTATACAAGAAACTACCAAACATACCAATTGGTTCTCTAGGTCACTAACCCAACAATCTCCCACTTGAACTAGAGCCAATTAGGTACCACGTACCAAGCCCTGTCAGTTCATGTACGAAGCACATCAGCCCAAAAGCAAATTTCTCGTATATCATAGGACCAACATGACTCTCATGTTGCGCGAGGGAAATGGTTCTATGGTGGATCAACTGTGTTGTTGTCCGGACCTACTTTATATAGTTTGATGTTTTTGTTTTCAACAAACTTCCGAATAACATGATACTTGCATTTGATGTGTATAATGCATTTGCTGGATCTGTAATCCTTCGCATTTGCAATTGCTCCGGTGTTATCACAATAAAATTTCATTGCATTAACAATGCTAGAAACAACATCAAGTTCATTAACGACCTCTTGTATCTATATTCCCATTTTGCATGCCTCGTAAGAAAAAATCTGTATATATATTCATCTTCAATGGTAGAATCAGCCATATAATCCGGTTTGGAACTCTTCAAACAGACGGCCCAACATTAATCATATACATAACATGTCTGTGATTTTGAGTTATTCCGGTCGGTTTGGAAGCTGGCATCATAGTGCCCTGTACATGTGAGATACTCCTCACCACCATAGACCAAAATCAAATCTTTAGTCCTTCTCAATTGCATAAGGATGTTATTGACCATTGTCCAATGATCCTCTCTGGGATCCTGTTGATATTTGTTTGTTATGCTCAAAGCATAAGACATATCAATGCACGTACATAATAACATGGCATACATAATCGACCCGACCGCCAATGTGTAGGGAATTATGTTCATCTTCTCTCTCTGCTCACTTGTTCTAGGACACTGAGGCGTACAGAGAAAGATACCATGTGATATAGGTAGGAAACCTCTATTGGAATCCTGGATGTTGAATCTCTCCAACACCTTTCCCATGTATGTACTCTGACTCATGCAAATGAGCCTTTTTGATCTATCTCGATAGATCTGGATACATAGAAAATAGGTAGCATCACCAAAGTCTTTCATTAAAAACACATTACTCAATGAGACCTTGACATGTTCAAGCACATAGGAATATCATTCTCAATAACAATAAATCATCGACATATAATACCAAAAATACTATTGAGCTCCCACTCAATTTCTTGTATACACAAGGTTCTTTTGCGTTTCTAATGAAAACCATATTCTTGATCTCGTCATCAAACCTTATGTTCCAACTCCAAGATGCTTGATTTAGTCAATAAATGGACCTATTAAGCTTGCATGCCTTTTCAGCTCCTTTAGAATTAACAAAACCGTCAAGCTGTACCATGTACACATACTCTTCGAGAACCTAATTCAAGAATGTGGTTTCGACATCCATTTGTCATATTTCATAATCATGAAATATAGCAATAACTAAAACAGTCCAAATAGACTGAAACTTAGCCACTTGTGCAAATGTCTCCTCATAATCGATCTCTTTGATTTGAGTAAACCCCTTAGTCACTAGACGGTCCTTGTATATAGTTAGATTGCCATTCGCGCTTTGAAAACAAGTTAATTCACACTAACATTCAAAGGCACGAAGAAAGTATTTAAATAAATAAATAAATGCATAAAGAAATAATCACATCCAATGCAATGATTTTTGTTGAGCAATATGACATTTTCAATCTTGAAGCATCATCTACGTGGCCGAATCAACTCCACAAGTCGTTGGATGCCGCTTCGAGGCTTCTTCCCATGATCTCGAACTAACAACCTAAATACTTGGCGTAAGAGCCTCTAATATTGGCATAAACAGGTTGCCAATTGAAAACAATGGCATGACATATTCTCATAAATTAATAAATGGCATAACATAGCGCCATAAATTAATAAAGGCTCAGTAGGCCAATTACAGACGTATGTCATAATCTAAATAATTATGTCATACCAGTTAACATCCTGCAAAACCGAGTTAGCACAATCTAACATGCTATGCAGATTATTATACCTCAATTTTGCAAATTGAATATAATGAAATCATATTAACTTGAAGCTACGAGCCAACAAAACGAATTCAAGTTTTCAATTTAATTGAATATCTAAACACAAAATTCAATAACCAATTGAAACACATAAATTCCTAATTGCATTATATAAGCCCTGATTTCAAAATAACATCACATAAAAATTTCAAATTGGGCATCTTCACAAAATCATGCAATTAACATCTAATTAAATCAATGAACATCATTAATTGATTACTTAGATTATTAATTAATTCCCAATTAACTAATAACATGTAAAACCCCAAAATTTCGAATTGAGTTTTTTCCAAATTGATAAAAATGTGGCATTCTTAGAAATTAGTGCAATTAATTATTAATTAAGCTATCTCAAAAACTTCATTGCAACAATTAATCATGAATTAATCCCAAATAGATCAAAAAAACAAAAAATTCAAATCACACATTGGGTTTTTTCAATTTTTTTGATCAAACTTGCAATTGACCTCATAATCCTACAATTCAGACATTCAATTGCATAATTCAACTCCCAATTGAACACATTTAATTAAAATCTGGAAAAAAACCCTAAATCTAGGGTTCATGATCAATTTGGATTTTTCAATTTGAGGTGCAATTAATCACCTAATTATGTAATTATAAGCTCCAAATACATAATTAACATCTCAATTGAACAAAATTGAATCGAATTCATAAAACTGAATCAACGTTCATCGTGAATCACACGGTTTTTTCAAATTCGATCGAAATAGAAACCCAAATCCTTGAATTCACATTCAAGAACACGCATTAAACATGAAACACAATCTCTGATACTAATTGTAGGATCAAACAATTTGATTTGTAAAATTTTGGAAATTTCCAAATCCAAACCAAACACTAAATCGAGACCTAAAATGCGTTAATTCATGTTCTAGATGTGAAGAGACGTCGTACTTACATCGTGTGGCCGGAATTCAGAAGACCCGTCGGAAAATCTAAAAAACCCATGAGATTCGAAGATCACGAAAGTCTCAAATTAGGCAACTCGCTACCTAGAGCACTCCCTGGCTGGCTAAAGGGGCTGCTAGATCCGTAATACGGTGACGCAAGCAACGGTGAAATTCACAATGAGTTTTTCTCAATTTCCGTTGAGTTTATCGCGATGATGATGATAATGCAGACATAAGATATGTATGTCAAGTATATATCCTGTTTTCTCATCTCGACTGAAACTTAATTCCTTTCACATTTGGGCTCTCAGACCAATTGGAATTTAAATCACTTGGCTGGAGTTTAACTCAAGCCCAATTGCAAATCATGACTTGGATTTAATCTCATTAAACCCAATTAAATTGCAATTGAAGTGGTCGTCCCACCAAAATCCAATTGATTCTTGTCCGTGAAATTTGTCAATTATGTCCCACATAATTAATTATTCAATTCTTCAGTTTGCCAGATAGAGCGACCTGGTAGGATCCATATCTAAATCGGTATTATATAAGCGGCATTTAGCAATACATAATGATCCGATTTAATATAGATACCTCGTGGTCCTATAATCCCATTTAGTATTAATTATTTTGTTACTTAATATCCAATAATTCATGTCAAACGTATGAATGTATCATCCTTGACCATTAATCACTTTCTTGATATTTCAGTAAATAACTGTTAATATGTGACTATCTCATAATCACAAATGCTTGCGTAACAATTATTACTTTATCAAAGGCCCAGAGATATTAATATCTCATCTAATATGACATGGGCAAAAGTATCATCATGATATTTTGTACCTTCTAGTATGAATCGTTCATATACAGGAGCATGCTTGTTTTCTAAAATCGATCTTAAAAGTGGCTATCATCAGATTAGGATGATTGAAGGAGACAAGTGGAAGGCTACCTTGAAGACCAAGTACAGTCTCTATGAATGGCTAGTCATGCCATTCGGCTTGTCCAATACACCTAGCACTTTTATGAGACTCATGAACCATGTCTTACGTGCATTTCTAGGGAAGTTTTTAGTATTCTATTTTGAAGAAATTTTAATCTATAGCAAGACACTGCATGAGAACATTGCACACATAAGAGAGGTTCTAGTGATTTTGAGAAATTGAGGTGGAAGAGGAAAATACCCAAGCTATCAAGGAGTGGCTAACCCCTATCACCATACGGCATGTGTGGAGCTTCCATGGTTTGGCGAGTTTTTATCGGCAGTTCGTAAAGGATTTCAGTAACATTGTTGCACCCCTCACGGAAGTCATCCGAAAGAAACAAACCATTGAGTGGGGTAAGGCCCAAGAGGAAGCATTTGAGCTCCTCAAGGAAAGTTGAGTAATGCACCTTTACTTTCCCTTCCTTATTTTTGTAAGATATTCGAGATTGAATGTGACGCCTCGGGAGTGGGGATTGGTAGTGTTCTTATGCAGGAAGGGCGGCCTATTGTGTACTTCAGCGAGAAGTTGAGCAGAGCCACCCTCAACTATCCTACATACAATAAGGAGTTCTATGCACTAGTGAGGTCGTTGGAGTATTTGCAACACTATCTTTAGCGAAGAGAGTTCGTGGTGCTAGGGTTGTAATGGGGGCTTACACAATTAAATGCACAAATCATATGGACTTTCAAAGCGTTGTAATGGGGTTAGGGTCAATGTAGGATAAAAAATGGGCAAAGTGTGCTAAAATGCCAACAAACCATCAATGTTAATGCACAATACCAAGTAAAAACTCTCTCAAAGTATATGATGAACTCTGGAACAAACATACTCCATTTGTCCTTTTTTTCTTTTTCTTTTCTTTTTCTTTTTCTTTTTTTCTTTTTTCTTTCTTCCTTTTTTTTTCTTTTTTTCTATTTTTCTTTTTTCTTGGGAAATCACTCTTTACTTTTCCACCCAAAACTTGAGATTTGCAATGTAAGCACATAAGCCTTTTTCCCATATTTTTTTCTTTTGAGAGATTGACTAAGGATTCTATCTATTTTATTTTATTTTATTTCTTAATAGGAAAGAGCTCCACACTCACACTTGTACTATATATCTTCTCAAGTATCACCCAAAAAACTCACATAAGTCAGCCTTATGCACCCTCATTTTACGTTGCAATGTGCATCAACAATCAGATTCATTAGCAGGGTCATAAGAAGCTACAAATGATGGGTATTGACTTATACAAATGGCTTTCAATAAAACATAGGCATTTTGGCTCAACTGGGCTTACTTGGGGATAAAACAAAGGGTAAGGATATATATAAATAAGGCCAAGAGTGGTTTTACCTAAGTGCTTTCTCATGCTTTGTGCAAAAAAAAAGTCATATAACATTAAGATGACATTTAGTGCATAGAGAATTAGCACACATTGACCGACATACTCAAAATGAAAGGGACGAGACTATTTCGATCCCTAAATAGGCTATAAATCCTTACCTTTTTGTAGTAGAGTTTTTTTGTGGCCAAAGTGTACATTCTCATCAACTCATGAAATCGGATGAAGACACAAGTTTTGTATGTTTAAAAATCGTAATAGACTCAGAAGGTTACAAGCACCTACTAAGTACCACAAGAGTAGGCTAAAGGAAAGCTAAGTACTCAAGGTCATTCCCTCTTCCAACATTCAGGGTCTTAATGATACAAATCATGTAAGGATCAAGAGACAGATTCACATGGCAGTGCCCATATTGTGCAAAGGCATGCTGAAAATTAAAAAAAAAATAATAGTACATCCAAGCATTGCGATACCACAATAATGTCTGTCACACAGTATCACATATCATAAAACATAGCATATAGCGAAGTTATGCAACACCCCAAACTTTAATCATGCATTGTCCACAATTCTAGAAAAGAAAATAAGGTTAAAGGTAAAGCGAAACTGATGCAACCCAAGTTGCACCCAAACCTACTAGTGGCGTCTACCAAGAGATCGTGCAAGTGAAGCGCAATGGAGAACCCAAAGATGGCGAGATGGTTGCTGCAAGTTGTGATCCATTAAGGCTTGAAGAAAGGCCAATAACACGGCTAAGAGCTAAGAAATTCAAAGAGGCTTTGAACTTAATGATCCTAGGAGTCTTGGCTCGAGAAGAAGAAAATGGACCTCAAGGCCCATTTATGCTTAGTGGGCCCCATGGCTCAATTGAAGAAGTCCGGCCCGTTATCATGATCCAAGTCATAGCCCAAGAATCAAGCCCAAATGAATAGTGCACATTTTTTTTTGTGATTTGTAGAGTCGAAGGACAAGTGGATACAAGACCAAGACCAAGGATTTAATAGATAATGAAGTTTTTCCCAAAAACTTATCCAAAAGAATTTCTTCCTTATCCAAAGGCACTTTGTCCTTGTCCTTGTCCAAATAATTAGATAGGGTTATTGCTTTGTTTTTTCTTATCTAAACTAGGTTTGTTCTTATCTAAACTAGGTTTGTTCTTCTAGACTAGGTTTGTTCCTATCAAGTAGGAAACGTTTTTAAGGTTAATCAGACACTTAGAATTCATCATCTACTCCTATATAAAAAAGATGAACGACCCATGTAAGAAAATCAACAAGTTTTATGAAGTTTTACGTTTTTATGTATTGTGAGATTGTATTCTCTTTTGGTTTTAAACCTTCTTCGATTTATCTTTTCTATTCGAGTCAAGTGGCGTCGTTTTAAAAGAACTTATTCTTAATTATTGGTTAATACATTGGTTATCTTCAGGGGGTTATTTGGTGGCGTTCTTGGTTACAATTTTCGTGACTTCTCGTTGGTTGACACAAGTTGCCTTTAGGCGAAAGCACAACAAATTCGTCCTTTTTAGATCTTGTTTTTGAATCTTGAATTGGTGTGGGGTTTTATCACAAGTTCGGCAAGGATTCATATAATTTGGTATCGAAGCGAGGTTTAGGACGTTTTTGCCCTATCAATCAACATTCAGGTTGCTTTGCTCATTGTAACTTCGAGGCCAAAATTTGTTTGATAGTTTATCCTTAATTTTTGATTTTTTTCTTCAATTTCGAGTTGTAACCTTGCTGGTTCTTAAAAAAAAAACTCAAAAAATTTCGAATTAAAAACAGGAGAAAGGGGATCTGATTCAAAAAAAAATAAAGGAGAAAAAAAAATTGAGATCCTCAAAATAGCGCTTCATCGAAATTGGTACAACTAGAAAGATATCTATTCAAGTTAAGTTGTTTTTATTTGTTTGGAGTCTTCAAGAGTTTGTCACGAGTTAGAGTTCCTCCTAATCAAACCTGAGGTAGCCGCCCCTTTTCAGTCCCTTAAAGGATAGTTATTCTTCTATAATTCTCAATCTTGAATCAAGTTCCAGTCTATTTCGGATTGTCGTTTGGCTTGAGGAAAATGTTTAAGTTGAAGTTGGCTAAAACCATACTTTGAGTACTTGAGAGGTAAAAGGCAGAGTGGTGAGATTATCAGAGAGTAAAAAAAAAGCTAATTGAGTGATACACGAGAGTTGGAGAGTGATAATCTTGAATGTATACACGTGAGGGAGTGGTGAGAGTGGTGATATTATTAGAAAAAAAAGCCAATTGAGTGATACACGAAAGTTGGAGTGATCATCTTGAGTGTATACACGTGAGGGAATGATGAGGATTCTTTTCCTTTATAACTAACCTCTTTTTCTGTGCAGGTACATCATGTCCAACAAGGACAAATTCGTAAGCACTTCTGCAGAGGATGATATACCACCAACGGCCAATCTGGAGCAAGTGATCTCTGTTTAACGAGAACGTATAACACAAATGGACAAATCCATAAGCACTTCAGCAGAGGATGATATACCACCCGTATGAATACTGAAGCATCCACCAGCCAAGCCCCCCCAAAATTGACCCCAAGGGTCCGCCCCGTGAAGGAGTTCGAAATGCAGCTAGACCTCCAGTCGTGCCCCCTGAACAATTTGATGATCGTGAGGATTTTGATGCTTGGTCCACTGAGTTTGATGAACGTTATGAGCCCCATGGTCAATGAGCTAGAGCAAACCTTGGCCATATGAAAGTGCAACAACCATGACGACCCCCTTATCAGGTTATTCGTGACATTGGATAACCGAGACATGCCCGTGATGATCATCTTGGAAACGTTAAAATAAAAATACCTACCTTTTCCGGTAGGAACGATCCAGAGGTGTATTTGGAGTGGGAGATGAAAGTTGAGAAAGTCTTTGAGTTCCATGATTACACTAATCGCCAGAAGATAAAACTCGCATCTATTGAGTTTACTGATTATGCTATTACATGGTGTGATTGGGTGCTAATTAATAGGAGACGTTATGGAGAGGACCCATTGGATGATTGGGAGGAGATAAAACGAATTTTGAGGAGGAGGTTTGTTCCAACTCATTACTACCATGAGACCCATCAAAAGCTCCAACGTTTGGTGAAAGGTTCTAAAGGAGTTGAGGAGTTATATAAGGAGATGGAATTGCTTTTGATCAGAGGCAACATTCAGGAGGATCGTGAGGTTACTATGGCCCGTTTTCTTCAGAGCCTAAATCAAGAGATTGCTGATGTTGTTGAGTTGCAACACTATGTAGAGATTGAGGACATGCTATACCAAGCCATCAAGGTGGAAAACCAACTCAAAAGAAAGTTTATGAGAAAGGTGAGTTCGAGTTCGAACCCCAGTTCAACATGGAAAACAACTTCTAAGTGGGATAAGCCGAGTCCTAAGTGGGACAAATCTAAGTTAGAGCCATCCAAGAAGTCTGAAACAAAACCTATGGCTAAACAAGGTACTTCTACACCTTCTACATCCAGACATCGTGATATTAAATACTTCAAGTGCCAAGGTTTAACTCATATTGCAAGCCACTGACCAAATCAGCGTGTTATGCTCCTTAAGCTCGATGGAGAGATCTCATCTGATGAAGAGGCCGAACCTTATGAGGCTGAACTAAGTGGAGATGAGGTTGAGGAAGTTGAGACTGAGGCTGCAATTGGAGATATGTTAGTGGTTTGACGAGTTTTGAGCATGCAGACCAAAGAAGAAGATGATCAAACACAACGTGAGAATCTCTTTCATACACGTTGTTTTGTTACTAACAAAGTTTGTAGTGTTATCATAGATGGAGGAAGTTTTGCAAATGTGGCTAGTACCTATTTGGTACAAAAGATGAACCTGGACATGATCAAGCACCCAAAGCCATATCGACTTTAGTGATTTAATGATAGTGGAGGGATGCACGTGGTTAAACAGGTTATAGTTCCTTTTGCGATTGGAAAATATGAAAATGAAGTTCTTTGTGATGTAGTACCCATAGATGCATGTCATATCCTACTAGGACAACCATGGCAATTTGACCAGAGTGTTACACATGAGGGGCGGTCAAATAGGTATTCATTTCATCATAGAGGTAAAAACATTGTACTTGTACCATTACCTACAAAACAGGTCAATAAGGATCAATGTAAGTTGAGAAATTCAAGAGAAAAAAGAAAAGAGACAAAAAAGAAAGGAAAAGAGGCCATTAGAGAAGATAAGTGAGAAAAAAAAAGAGCAAAAAAAATTATATTTGGCCCAAAAGAGTGATAATAAGAGTACTTTACTTTCTCGTGTTCCTATGATTGTACTTATGTACAATGAAACCATAATCTGTGCTAACGAGATGGCAGGTACTCTACCAAGCGAAATTGGTTCATTGCAGCAGGAATTCGCAGATGTAATGCCAGAAGAGCTACCTGCAGGGTTACCTACAATCAGAGGTATCGAGCATCAGAATGACTTCATTCCTGGAGCTACCATACCGAACAGACCAGCATATAGAAGTATCCCTGAGGAGGCTAAGGAGATGCAGAGGCAAGTCAACGAGTTACTAGAAAAAGGGAACGCTAGAGAGAGCATGAGCCTTTGTGCTGTACCTGTACTACTCGTGCCTAAGAAGGATGGATCTTGGTGGATGTGTACTGATTGTAAGGCCATCAACAACATAACGGTAAAATATTGTCATCCTATTCCTAGGTTAGATGATATGCTTAATGAGTTGCATGGTGCTTGTATCTTTTCCAAGATTGATTTAAGGAGTGGATATCATCAGATACGTATGAAGGAAGGTGATGAGTGGAAATGTCAATTTAAAACTAAGTATTG
>JAOWBN010204873.1:0-14433 GCA_028565015.1 Pinguicula moranensis | reverse complement strand
ATGCTTATGCATTCTAAACTCCCCGTATCTGCTTGGGGACATGCAATTTTACATGCGGCAACACTTATTCGTATCAGACCAACAAGTTATAATAATTTCTCCCCAATGCAAATGGTTTATGGTCAAGAAAAGAGATAGGCAAACGTGCGTGCTGGGCAACGCACGATTTGCGGCTGGAAAATTCAGCCCGGCACGCGCACGTTTGCCAAAAAATGCACGTTTTTTAAACGTGCGTGCCGGTGTGTCATGCCGGGCCAGCCCGCGTGCAAATGGATCACGCACGTTTGCACATTTTCTATTTTTTTTTCTATTTTTTAATTATTTAATAAAAATAGTGTAATTTAAATGAATTTTTTTCGCACTGCACGCATGATTTGCTGGTTGAATAAAACAGGTGAGTATTACACACACGTTTTCTGAAGAAAAAAATTGGCCCGCCTGCCCAATTGTTTTAATACGGGTGGTTTAGGCACGTTTGCAAGTTTTTTTGTGTGTACCGTGCCTAGCCCATTGGCACGCACACGTTTGCCAGTCTCTAGATCCTGCTGGGTCGCTCTATTTGACTAACTGAAGCAAAAGAATTATTTATGTGGGACATAATTAATTTTGCGATCGGGTCAAGACGAATTAATTAGGATTATTTAATTTGATAACTCGGATACGAGAAAAATTGACTTTCTGTGGGACTGACTCAATTTATGGCTTGGCCCGATTTAATCGAGTCCAAAACAAAGGAAAGAATTCGAGCCCAATGGAGGCCCAGTGACTTACAATTAATCTCGTGGAATGAGATTTAATGAGGATAAGATTTTTGTTCGGTCTGTATTTCATGATATATTCTCGAGACTTCCAGAAATTCGATGGGAGAGAATTTCTTTCCTTCACGTCGTAGTCGCCGATCACCAAGTAAGTCTAGCAGCTCCTGCTTCTGTCGTTGAGGAGTGCTCTTGGTAGAGGTTTTCTCTATTGGAAACTAACGTGACAAATCCTTCACGGTTTTTGTTCGAGTTTTCCAGCAGGTTCTTCAATTTTCTGACCAATCGAGGTTAGTAAGCTATCCCTTGATTCCTGAGCATGAATTAAACATGTGTTTGGTCTCGATTTCAAGTTTGGTTCAAAATTTTTAGAAATCAAGCCTAGATCCTACATTAATGACTCAAAAGGAAGTATGCTTGCCAAGTTGGCAGGGTTCACACACATACTCAAGAGGACGACCAGAGCATAAAATATCAGATTGACTAATAAGATGATGAATAGTAATAGGGGAAGCATGTTTTCGGCGTGTATACCAAACTGAAAAAGTAGGTTGTATACCTACATGGCATACCAAAGCACGTTTAACTGACTGATTGCTGATTTCAAGCTTGATCAGATACATACCGGCCTCACTGGATCCCTTCAGCAACGTCTACCCAGTATTGTTGTCCTTAATAAAGTAATCAAAATCAGTGAGAATAAAATAACAATGATTATTTACACAAAATTGATACGTGGAAGTAAATTAGCAGCGATATTAGGACAATGAAGAACACGAGACATTTCAAGGGGATGCAAATGTGAATGTACGGAGAGGAAGCTAGTGTTCAGATATGCAAACCTTAACCATTACCAACAACTACAGAATAAGACCCAAAATATGGTTGTTGATGCGAAAGGGGAGAAGAATAATTAGTAATATGATGGTAGCCCCGCTGTCCACAAACCAGATACTATCATCAACATCCAAATTTGTTTGAGCAACAAGTTGCGAAGATGGGTGGCGCCATTGATAGGCAAAATTCATTCTTTGATAGCATTCCAAGCCAGTATGGAAAGATCGATCACAAATCTGGCATCTTACAGGATCATCAGATGGGCCAAAATTAATGGACGGGTCCTGGGGTACTGAATTGTTGCGGTCCGTCAGCCAGGGCCTGTTGGACTGCCATCCCTGTTGTGTGGAGATGAGCTGTGATTTTGATTATTTTGTATCATCCCACAGCCCAAATTGGGTTGTCCACAAAATTGTCGGATAGGAGGCCCACTTCCAGAGTTAGTGAGATTTGGTTCAGACTACCGGAAGTTGGATCCGTGAGACTGCTGCTGGTCGCGATGAGATGGAGGGTTCCAGCTGTAGAATGCGGCTGCCTCAGTAACACCAGTCGAAATCTTCCATGAATATGACTGTAATGCTTTCTCAAACCGTTCAAACTACATTCCCTTCTCGTGACAAAATGATTTGAGCAACAAACAAATCAAACTGTGAATTCAAAGCTCCAGCGACGTAAGAAAGGAGGTCGTCGTTTGAAATATTAGCCCCTATCGCACGAAGTTCAGTAGCAATCTTCTTGGAAGAATCAATGTAATCAACACAAGATTTGGTTCCTTGGGACAAAGTCTGGAGACGACGTCATAAGTCGAACACTTCTGTTTTAGATTTTCCCCATATTTATTCAATGGGTATTCCCAGACTTCTGCAGAATTTTTGAAGTGAAATATCTGATGAAAGACTCGTTTTGTGAGTGTAGAATTGATCCAGGATAGGCAATATTGATCTCGTTTATACCAGTTGAGGAACTCTGGATTCGGTTTCTGAATAGCACCACCATCATCAGTAACAACATCATTTTTTAGGAATTCTGCAGGATCTTTCACCAAGCCATCAACTATGTTCATCAACTCATTGCTACGGAGAATCAGACATATTTGTGATGCCCACACAAGTTAATTGAGACCATCGAACTTCGTAATAATAACCGGGGGACGACTCGGAGCAGTGAACTGAGTTGCTGCCATCAAAGAGTCTTAAGAAAAATAGCATAGAGTAAGGAACTTGCGTATAGAAGATAAGCAGAGGCTTAAAACTCTGCCTCTGGTGTTTGCCAGTGAGTTTGTCAAAAATCAGGAATAGGTGCTTATGATAATCGGGTGAACAGATCAAGATACAGAGATCTGGACATCCAAATTGCAGCAATGAAGGAATCAATACCACCGTAAGAGAAACAATCAACGACAAACAATACAAAAATTTCAAGAAGAACGGCAACGATCCACAAGGAAGAACAATAATGTTTATTGGATCTGTGAAAGGGCGTGAGCCAAGTGCTTCGATACCATGAAAGAAGAATTGAACTAAAGAAGAACAGTTGAGAGAAGATGCTGAATCGGAAGATTTTCAATGATCTATCCGTATGGTATTGCTATTATTTCATAGATAATTATTTTACAATTGGTAAGTAGAAAATTACAAGGATTACAAGGAAAGATTGAAAATCATCCATTCATCCTAATCAAATCTCCTCCATGGTTTGAGTAGTTGAGTCCCGAAAATCAAGTTGTTGCCTTTCTTCTTCATCTTTATCTTCTTCAATATTGTTAACCTTACGTGCTTCCAACTCACCGTCACCACCCTCGTAGCCATTTTCTAGAGTACCTCACATACCTAAATACAGAAACAAACGATGATATGCTCTCTATAACATGGCTAGAAAGACAAGAATCACGGGTCCAACTAATTTAACTATTGTTCTCTTTTTTCTTTTCCAATATACCCCTGCATGACCTTCTTCCCTCTTCTCTTCCGCCATTCCACCACAACACAGAAACAATTTCATACATACACATGAATATATTTCTTCATCGCGAGTCTGCTAACTGTTTGAGCGTGTTACCACACGAGTTATAAAAATAAATATAAATCAACTGATAAAAAAATGTGTAATTATAATCAATCATCTTGATACTAAGGTTTTTATGAAAGTAACCTACAGTCACTAGTAAATTGGCCTATATGCACACTCGCACCTGAGGTTCGAGTTTGATTGACTGGGTCTGATAAAATTAATATGGCATCAGAGTCAGCTTCAGGTGCAGGTAATTCGCTTGATGGTTTGAGGTAGTCTCAAGTATATTGGGCCCGAATTGGGGTTCGTTTAAAAAAGGGGTGGCTAAACAAATAATCGATCCGCGTAATGGCAATATCTGGACACATCCCATTTTTTGGGATCAGATTTATTAGACTACTCGAACTCGTCCTGATTCCCGATTACCCAACTTATTTTGGCCATTCCTAGTTTAAAATCCAAGTCTCAATAGAGTGTGCCTAGTTGTACTTGAGAGGAGTGTTGAAGTGTAATACCACACGGGTTATGAAAACAAATATAAACTAACTGATAAGAGAATGTTTGATTATAATAAATCACTTTGGTACTATAGTTTTTATGAAAGTAACCTATATTCACTTATAAATTGGTTCACATGCGCATTCACATTTGGGGCTCAAGTTCATTTGAGGGAATGCAGATGACCCTTTGTTATAGGGGAGAAATCCCTGATTAAGATTCGAGCAGGAGGGTTGCCTTAGGTTCAGGGAAGTATGCCAATGGTCCTGTGTTCGAGGGGAGAGATATTGGATAAACTTTTCCTACACGGTTAAAAAGAATGAAAAATTAAATATATAAATGGATGAATACTATATTAATGATACGAAACCTTTTAGGTAACAGCCCAAAAATAAAGTGACTATGGTTTAGTTCATTAAGTCCATAATATCCTACCAATGGAGGTAGACAGTGTCCAAATGCTTAACACCTGCGTGAACATGAGAAAACTACAGGAACAAAAACCTAATTTCATGGTTCCCAAGACTAATGGCGAATATAGAAAAAATATTTTTGGGGTGCCAAAAATTATTTTAGGAAGGCTGAAATTTTTTTTTATGAATGTCAAATTTTTTTTAAGGGAATAAATATTTTTTTAAATATATGTCATAATAATTTTTTTAAAATAAGAAATAATTTACTTACTCAACAATTTTACTCCTCCTAGACCCTGCGTAAAAGCGAGATATACTGGGTATGTTTGGTTTGGTTGGTTTATTTACTCAACAATCATAAAAAAAATAATAATTTTATCAACTCAAAAAATAATAAAAAAATTTAATCCGTTTAATATACTGGGTTGATGTGTTCAAAGCGCAATGAAGGATGTTCAATTGGTTGATTCAAACGAGAACATGAACAGGACCAACCTCGTTCGCGGTTCTGCACCGAAAATTGGGAGGTCGGAATCCGGTGCGGGGGGCTGGGCTAAAGGGGTGTTTTGCGCATACCTTCTTATTCTTATAATTGGATTATAAGAATTTAGGTGCTTATAATTAGATTATAATTTTAAGAAGGCGGTACAAAATAGGGGCTAATAAGCATGCGATTTCTCTACAGAGCGACAACAGGGAAGGAAGAGGAAGCTATTGAGAAGCGTTTCCGTGAGAATGCTGTTGAAGGGGGCTTGTCAAGGATAAATTTGGGGTCCGCATTGGTATTTTTTTCTCTGGATATTTTTCATGTTGAAAATATGCAATAAAAAGAGTAAACTTGAACAAAACAAGGAAACTCATTTTGTTCGGATGGTCCGAGCTGTTTATGCAGCAAATCTTCCAGGAGAACTTATGGTCAATATACTTAATCTTCAAGGGTTTCTTATATGTTGTCAATGTGAGCTGATTTGAGGTTTTAGCAGGGATGGGATGGGAGACAGTAAGGAATTTGCCAAACAGTTGTTCGAGGCCCTGGCAAGGCGGAGGGGCATCAGCATGGAAAATGGGTTTAGCATAGAAGAACTAAGACAGTTATGTGAGGACATGATTGAACAGGACTTGGATATGAGGCTTCAGATGTTCCTCGACATGTAAGAGATCTCGTCTTCTTGACGGTGCTCCAGGACCCTGTGGTTGATTCCAAATGTGTTGTTTGAAAGTTTTATGATTCTTTGAGTTTTCAGGTGTGACAAGAATGGAGATGGACATCTATCAGAAGATGAAGTCAAAGAGGTGAGAAACATACTCCACTTCATTGGTTCTGTTTTCCCTTCTTCCTCTTGTATGAATCATAACTTGTCCAAATTCCCACGTTTAAGGTTTTAGTGTTAAGTGCTTCTGCAAACAAGTTGCCCAAATTCAAACGACATGCTAGAACATCTGCTTCTTTAATCATGTAAGAGCTTGATCCTGACCATAAAGGATATTGTGCATTGCAAATAGATTTGGAAGAGTTATCATTGACAATTTTTTTTAATTTTGTACTAATAATGGAATAGAGTAAAATAACTCTATTAAATTCCAGTGCATCTATTTAGTGAAGTTGCTGGAACTCAATGCATCAAATGACGCAATGCATATTGGATCGCAACGGAAACGACCTCTTTGTATAATTACAAGGGTAAGACTACGCACATCTGACCCCCACCCCCAACTTAGTTGAGAATATACTGGGTACGTTGTGGATTGTGGATTGTGGATTGTGGGTAAAGCCTTCACTTTTCCTCCCATTTACTTAGCTATGCTGTTTATACAGATGTGGCAACTAGAAACACTACTCAGAGGGATGATTAGATCAGATGAAAGTAAAAAGATTACCAAGAAAACACAAACACTGGCCAGAACCATGATTCCAAAAGAATATAGGACAAAGATGAGCAAATTCGTGTTGAAAACCAAGGAGAAATTCTATGACAACTGGAAGAGAATATGGGTTCTAATGCTTTGGTTCATCATAAACCTGGAAATTCACTGAGTAGACATAGAGTTGCTTTTCAAATCACGGGTTACTGTCTGTGCTTTGCCAAAGGTGTAGTTGCGACCATAAAGTTCAATATGGCTCTCCTTCTCCTTCTTGTATGCAGGAGAACTCTTACAAAGCTAAGAGACTTTTCTTGGTACCTTAATGCCCTGTGATGACAACATCAATTTCCACAAATTGATCGCTGCTGCAATTCTGTTAGGAACCGTTGTACACACGCTGAAGCACTTGTTGTGCGATCTTATAAGAGTTGCATCCTGTCCCAAGAACAAATTTGTTGCTATTCTTGGACCTGCATTTCATTACCACCATCCTTCTTACATAGATCTCGCAAAGAGTACCCCCGGTTTTACTGGCATATTCATGATCATTCTCATGACTCATTCATTCAGGATGAATGTGGTTAAGCTGCCATGGCCTTTTCACCATTTGGCTGGATTCAATGCCTTCTGGTACGCACACCACTTGCTTGCAATTGTCTACATCCTCTTGATCATACATGGATACTTCATATTTCTCACCAGGGAATGGTACAAAAAGACGGTGAGTTGAGCTAATTCTCCTTACTTGCTAACAATTTTGTCCTTAAAATGAATGTTCAAACACGTTTCTCAGACATGGGTGTATGTTGCTGTTCCAATGCCTGCGAAAGAATCCTGACTCTCTACGATTGCAACCACATAGTAGACATAATCAAGATAACATTCTTCATAGCTTTTCGATCATTCCATTTTTTGGTTTTCATTGTCAAGTGTTCCTGCAGGCCATGACATATACAGGAAATGTGTTGGCACTTTACATGAGCAGACCTCCTGGATTCAAGTACAAGAGTGGAATGTACCTCTTTGTCAAATGCCCGGACATATCGAATTTCGAGTGGTTTATTTATTTGTTGTCCTGAAATGAACTGTGACGATTCACTTCACAGGCATCCATTTTCAATCACCTCTGCACCAGATGATGACTATTTGAGTGTTCATATTCGAGCATTGGGGAACTGGACGAAAGAAATAAGAAACCGTTTCGCAGAGGTTATAATCTTTACCTTTTCCAGCACAGCAGATGACCTTTTTCTTCATGCTTACATGTGATGGCTTGAACTGTACGGATTAAAGTACGAAGCCAAGAATGGGAAATCTGGTGCGAATGGAGACTAAAGCGTATACCGAAACTCAACTGGAGTCTGGAGTAAGCAATCACAATGCATCATCATTTTTTTTAATAGATCAATCCGAGCACTTTAGTACTTTCATATTAATCACACACGATAGAAGCCATATAACAGTGATATCACAATACATCATCCCACTTTAGTACTTTCATATTCATCCTACTTCTCATATTACCCACTCTGTCTGAAACAGATTCCCCAGAAATCTGATCAAGGGTCCGGTGCACCAGTTCAGAACTACAAGAAGTATGACATTCTTCTACTGATTGGGCTGGGAATCGAAGCCACACCATTTATTAGCATCATCAAAGACTTTGTGAACAATGAATCCCTAAATGTAAGCCAAAAACTTTCCCCATTTTCAGACATAACTATGAACCCCAATCAACAATGGATAGAACTGAACCAACCTGAATTCCAACAGATACTGACAGATGACACATGGAACGACAAGAAATGTCCAGAATGAGCTTACTTCTATTGGGTCACAGGGGAACAAGGATCTTTCGACTGGTTCAAAGGAGTGATGGATGATATTGCAGAATATGATCACAACGTAAGCTTCTTCAAACCTTAAAAGTCCTCAAGTTTTTTGCAGCTTGTTCTGATTCTTTTGCAGCAGGTGATAGAAATGCACAGCTATTTGACAAGCATGTATGCTGAAGGTGATGCTCGATCAGCCCTAATCGCTATGGTACAATCACTGCAACACTCCAAAAATGGTATTGTTACAGCAGTAATAAAAAATGTATTTGACTGATTTTTGCTGATTCCAAGGTGTTATTTCGCGTTAACCAGATACGAACACATTTTGCGCGGCCAAATTGGAGAAAAGTTTTCACTCAATTAGCCGCTGCACATCCTTCCACTCGCATAGGCAGATTATGCATGAATATATTCAGTGAATTCACATATAGAACTGAATACAAGATTAGATTCTACTGTTTTCAGAAGACAACTTGATATATAGTGAAAACTTAGCAGCTTCTCTGTTTATTAGAGAATTACCATGATAACTAATAAATGTCGCATAATATAGAGTATGAGATGACAATTCCTAGAACATAGAAGCTCGACTTCTCTCATTTAAACTTTTGAACGTGTGACTTTTGTTTCAGGTTTTTTCTACTGTAGGAGTCCAACACTGACGAAGCCACTCAAAAAGCTGTGTAATGAATTTAGCACTGCATGAGTTCTTCCACACGATTCTATTTTCACAAGGAAAACTTCTAGAAACATCCAACTGCAACCACCATAGATGGATATGGAATGGAACAGAGATTTAAGGATTCGGACATCAGTTCATTCACCACCCCAACATTCCCTTTAGAGGTGCATGCTGAGAGAAAAGGGAAACTACACTTCTAATATGAACTTCAGAAAGTTGGTTTAGTATTTTTATTCCAAGTTGCTGTAAACTAAAATTTTACAAACATGACAAGCTAAAATACCAACTTTAAACAACAGACTCAAGAAAATAGAGGTCTGCTCTTTGCCTTTGTAGACGTCGTCTAAGCATCGGTTCAATAGACAAATAACGTTACCCTAATCCTTAAACTGCCGTTATACCTTTTCTCTGAATCTTTTATATATTCCAAGAAAGTGTTACAATTTTTCTTCACAAGCAGTTTCCCTGAGATTTATTATTTTTCAATAATCTTGAAGTCACAGTCTCACTCCGCAGCTTCCACCAATGAATCAGAGCTGAAGAAGTTTAAGCAGGAGAAAGAGCAGAGTCGCAGGATGGGGAACAAGTCACAGCCGCATGATCCTGCGTAATCCTGTGGTGCTGGTTTGATAGCTAGATTTAATAAGAGCGCTTTCACGTTTTTATTGTTGTAGGAGTATAAAGGTTTTCTGTATGTATTAATTTAAGGTTAGCGAACACAGATTGAACCCTAGTTTTGGAAAGAAGAATTTACAGCCGCGTGGCTACTGTTCACTCAAGGATTGGTCCAATTTCTTACTGCATGAACTTCTTATTTCTGTTATAGCGGTTATACGGCCGTTTCTGTGAAGAATCAAGGTGAAAGGGTGTCAGTTTACATTCCCGCCACCATCACGGCTTCCGTCTCCTCCACGGACCCTCCTCCAGCCTGCAACGCTCCCACATCACAAACCCCGGCGACCGGAGAACACACAATGGCCGGCGATCCCGTCAAACTATCTTCCTCCTCTATCACCATATCACCATCAGACCCACGCAGTGAGGCCGTTGTCACCTTCCCCTTCCCCCGTGCAAGTTTCCGTGACGCTTTCCAGTCATTTTCATCGGTTTCCGGAATGTTTGCACGGTAATAGTCGGCAGTTTTTGTTGTAAACCCGACAGAGCTTTCTTTTTTCTTTTTCATGTTTTTCTTTTTCATGTATACAAAAGCACAACCATATTAATCGGAAATTACTAATATATTATATAACATTCAAAAAGTGGAGAAAGTTTATTTCGACAGAACGGAACCGGGAAAAATTAAATAAAATAATATTAATTCCAAAAATAATTACAATTATTTTCGACGAAGACTGTGGTTTGAAATAATTATTTAGGGGCAATTTCTTTTGGTGTAGGTTAAAAATTCTCTTAAGAAATGCCCAAAAGTCAAAGAAATTACAAACAAGTAGTGCTTGTACCACTTTCACCGGACATAACTATTGAGATATTACAGAAGCAGATGCTGCCTATTTAGTAGTCATACATCCAGAAAACGCATATTACAGCATAGACACGGTGATCACATTCATTGTCCAAAAGTTAGTCCTCTATATGGTATATATTATGGGCTGATATCCAAAACCACACCAAGAGATGAATCCATTCCGAAGGCGAAGCCACATGAAAGTTCCCATCAAATCTTATTGCATTTCTTTCCAGCCATAGGTACCAAGTGACCGTTTACCAGATTGCTCTCCGAGCTTCCGTGCCTTCCTTACCAGCAACCATCTTCAAATGTCTTTCAAAGTGGTCTGCCAAATTTAGACTTCCTTCATAGTGCAAACCAAACCACCTGTACACATCTGGCCAAAGTTCACTAGCATTCTGACATTCAATAAAGCAATGTTGAGAGGTTTCTGTATGCAATCCACACACAACGCACAGCTTCATTTCATCTGGTAATATTATTCCTCTGCTCATTAGCTTGTCCACAGTGGGAATTCTCAGTTGGAGCAGGCGCCAGCTAAACAACTGGATTCTTTTAGGTACTATCCTACCCCAAGCTACCGAACATATTGGATAAGCTGTCTGGTGTCTCACATGTAATAAAGATTGTGTTTTATAACTTGCTGAGACAGTATATCTTCCGGAGTCTCGACTTTCCCAGTACCAAACGTTAGATGCATGAGCATGTAAATTTGTATGCTGCAAACTCATAACTAAATTATCAAGCAAAGCTAATTCTCTTGTTCTCAGCTGGCGCCTAAATGTCAAAACACCTTGCTGTGCATTCTGTTGTCCCATGAATATCTCTCTCACCAAAACATCCTTCTGGGTACTTAGTTTATATAATTGATCAAATCAAAGAGCCAAATACCCCCACCCTGCCAATTATATTTCCAAAATGAAGCTTTATCACCACCGTTAAGATCTAGTTTCAGTCGGTTAACAAACCACGAATCCCCTGCTATTCGCCATATATCTGCCCAATAATTGGAAACTGCACCAGGTAGACTTGTGAGGTTCCAGTCACAGTGTTCATCAGATTGTCTATAATATTTGCTCAATATTATTTTCCTCCATAAACAACTTTCCTCTGAACTCATTATCCATAGCCATTTGGCTAAGAGAGCAATATTCATATACGTGAGATCTCTGAAGTTTAAACCACCTTCTGATGACCGATTACAAACCCCCTCCCAGTTGATCCAATGAATGGGGCGACGACTTAGTTGATTTTGTCTCCACAGAAAATTACTCATTATTTTCTCAAGATCTTTGGTCACTTGTTTTGGAGCCTTAAAAAGAGATAGAAAGTAAACTGGCAAACTGGTAAGCACAGATTTGAGCATTGTCACACGACCAGCCTGAAATAAAAATTTGTTTTCCCACTTCTGAACCCTCTTCTTGACAGTGTCCAGTATTTGCCTCCACATTCGTATACGCCTAGGATTATCTCCTAATGGGAGACCAAGATAAGAACAAGCCAGAGAGTCTATTCTGCAGCTTAGAGTATTAGCCATTCTCTGCAGCAATCCTTCAGCCAGATTCATTCCATATAATTTGCTCTTCTTGAAATTAATGGATATCCCGGTGATTAGTTCAAAAATTCGCAGCACCCCCTTCAAAGTCTGAATATTCTTTCTATTTCCTCTTGCGAACAGCAACGTATCGTCTGCGTACTGAAGATGAGAAAGCGTGGTGCTGCCAACTTTTATCGCAGCCAGCTTTTTCAGCAACTTATATTGATACAAAATGTTCCACTGCCCGAATCAATCCCAATATTTTGTCTAATGATTGAATTTGACATAGTTAGCACATGTATTCTCGCGAATTGCATCTTCGATCTGGTTTCAGTCTTCTCATCTACGGATATCAAATAGCCTAATATCCCAGCAATTTCCTCAAAGAAACGAGTATACCAGAAGTGTAATGGTATTCCTTTTAATTGAATCCATGCTGGACGGGCTAATTTCCCGTTTACCAGCTGCCATGGACGCAGAGAATGTATACATAGTCGTGAGGAAGTTGCCTGGTCGACTAGTAATCGAGCTTGATCATCTGGAGATTTTAGTTTGAGCATTACTTCCCCACCTTTAAGACGAATTGCCGAACTTTCCTCATATCCAGTGTTTGCCATAATCTTAGATAGGCTCTCCCAATCTAAGACTGGACTCGGGATACCTATAAGACAGGTTAACAATCATTTTGAGGCCTCCGAGTCCGGAGCAAACTCCATTTTTATCATTTCTGGCTCTACTGTAGGAACACCTATTTTAGCTAATGAAGCAGATAAAGTAGCCGAATGGGTCTCACCAATAGGAACTGACAAAGGCATTTTCAGCGCTGAGCATGGAGCATATGGCGAGGACTGAGCGTCACTTACCCGTAACTGAAATGAACCCACCCATATACGATTCAAACGTTCTTTCAGCTCCGGACTTGTCGAGTTTTTCTTAAATCGCACAAAATCGAATCGATTTCCATAAGAGTTCCCCTTCTTCGGTACTTGAATATCAGACACTGAGCCGTATCCGGAGAATAGATGCCACATCTCTTCTCTAGTCCAAGTTGGGGGATGTTGGTGAAATTGAATGATATAGAGTCAGAGCGCAACTTGTTGATGTAAGCGGATAATGGTTTGAAAGTTGTAGCCTCTTTATATTCACTTCTAATATCTTTCCCAGGTCTTTGGTTTTGCCTATGTCGAACTGGCGTCCACTCACTTTCTCCTTCTCTAGTAGCATTCTCCGTGGGAACTGCTAGATCTGCAGCTAGAATCTCAGTAGAAGACATTTCTGTATTACCGGAAACAACCACCAAGCCTCCAACCAAGAGCGAAACTCCATCGGAAGATACCCTACCGTCAAGTACACCCGAGCGATATAAAAAGGTATCACCGAGGGAGATGTCCGGCGAAGAGGATATCGGCGGTGGCCGGTTACTGGTGAGCAGGAGTGAGAGAATTGTATGGAGAGAATTTATTTAGGGGCAATTTTTAAATTTTATTTCATGAGTTCGTTAGTTGTAGAGAAATTGGAGAGGGTTTGGAGAAAATAATAGTTGGTTCAGTTTAGGGTTGGTCATTTCGAATTTCGGGACGACAATAGATTATTCCCATATTCGTCTAAAAAAAATTCGGGAACGGGAAACAGTTCCCGTTCCCGGACCAAAGTCCTAAAGTTTCAAAATTTTGGCATTCCGGGAATCCTGAATTCTAAATTGGCCTAAAATTAAAATTTGGGATAAGAATAAGTTGTTCCTATTCTTGTGTCGAAATTTTTTCGGGAACGAAAGACTGTTTCCGTTATCGAACCGTATTCCCAAAGTCCCAAAAATTTTGGGACTTCGAAATTCAAAAATTTGAGAATTTTCAAAATCTTGAATCCTGAATGGCTACCCTTAATTCAGTTTAAGTAGAATGAGGTGATGATTAACTTTTTTTCTTATTCTCTTTTTTCCTTTCATCAAGGATAGTTTTGTAATTTAAGCAAATGAAATAATTTTGTGTTGACCTCACACATTTCACCTCCTCCTCATTGGCCAGTAAAAATTATTTCTAATATCAATTAATGAATTTCACTTTTGTTGAATAAAAAAGTAGTTGGTTTGATATAAATTATAAAAGAATATTCATCTTTTATGAGTATGCCAAATCCTTTTCTAAATATCATTAGAAATTTTGTATATGTAAGTAGTGGAGATATGTAATATAAATAATTATTATTAGGGAAACTTTCAAGAGAAAAATAAAATTTAAATCCGCAATCCTGTTCCTGACCCGAGTTGGATTGGGTTTGACCCACGGACCCGAGTTCATATGAATATCTCTAGTATTAGGGATGGCCATTCGGGACTTCGGGATGGGAATAGCCCGTTCCCATTCCCGTCCCGAATTATTTCGGGACTGGGACGCCAATTCCCGTTCCCGTCCCGTATTCCCGAAATCCCAAAAAAATCGGGAAGTTCAGTACTCGGGACTGCGGGACTTCGGGATTTCCCGAAGTCCCGAATTTTTTACTTAACAAAAAAAAATTCGGGACCGGGAATGGGCATTC
>JAOWBN010204862.1:0-14433 GCA_028565015.1 Pinguicula moranensis | reverse complement strand
AAGTAAGTATGCACAACACTTGCAGCACAACTCTGGCGAACTCTAACTGTATTTTTCTTCAATCACCAAATGAAGGACTTACAAAAATACTTTAAGAAGAGAGAATAAAATTCTAAAGGGGATCCACTATTTATAGAGTTTGTAGAGATTTTTCACATCTTGAACTTCTCCATTATCTCCACTAACTTAGTGGGTTAATGGCTCAACTCTCCATTTTCTCCACAAACTTAGTGGGATCATGGACTTGAAAGAAAAAAAACTTTTCCCTTCATATCTTTTATCAATTTCTCATTCATAACATGTTAGTACTTAATATGTATTTTCCAACACTTCTTTGCATTATAAGCAAGTGCCCGGCAGAGCAATAAATTCATCAATTATGTCTTTGTTGGAATAAGAAGAAAAATATTATTTGATACTATCCCATATTTTTCTTTTCTTTGTAGAGTATTGGATTTGTATATATGTTGCGACAAGCATAATCAAATTACTTCTTCCCAAAAATATTTTTGGTATCAGAGCAAACCTAGCAAATTCCCTAACCCTATCAAATAGTCTCCTCCTCCTAACCCTAACCCTAGTTGTCGCCTTTTCTCTTGTCGCTAGTTTGACTGTAGATATGACTTTGTGGGCTCTCCTGTTATAGATCAAGAGCCTCTGTTCTCCCTTTATCTATCCTGGGGTGATCGAATATCTAGTCTCCACTATCTAATTCACCCGTTGTTATCCAACAGATTGTGTGTGCTTGTTGTGGTCCACCAGGCGTAAGTTCTCATAATCTTTTCCGTATTAACCTCTTTTGTGTGATATCATGGGGATAGTCACAAGTGTGTTGCTCCTCGCCCCAATTTATCTTTCACACACAATACCTCAACGCATTGTGTTACTTGTGTATTATTAAACGAAAAAAATTTCATGCGTGGTCTAACTCTCTTAAGCTATTTTTTGGAGGCAAACGCAAGATTTGATGGCTCCTTGGCAAGGAGAAGCCTCCAGATGAATTTGATGCTAAATATGAAGAACGGTATACTAATAATTGTGTGATTTTGGGGTGGATGTTTAATTCAATGGAAGAGTCGGTCTATACCGTGCTTATGTACCACAACACTGTCCATGAACTTCCGGTTGCCCTTAACCAAATGTATACCCATGCGCACAGCAACTCTCGGATTTTTGAACTACATCAGGATTGACTTCTTTGGATACCTGCAGACTCACTGGGAGGAGTTGGCTCAATATGAGCCTCTTAATGATTTTCTAAATGTTGGTGGTTTGAATCCAAATGTCTTGACCGTCGTCATATGTATCAGTTCTTGAGGGGGCTGAAGCTCGAGTTTGAGGCCCTTTGCACCCAGGTTCTGAATACCACTCCTATGCCTTGTTTATTTGAGGCTTTTGCTATCGTGGATGGTGATGAACGACGACGTCGCCTTTTTGCAACACCTACCAATTTTGGGCCCTCTTACCCTTGATGCCCGAGCAGATGGCCTTTGTTTCCCCTTCAGACCACCTTCCTGGAGGTAACCGTACTTATTATAAGCATTGTCGCACATCGGATCATACCACAGATCGTTGCTTTGATCTTCATCCGGAATTGAAGCAGCAATTTACCCGAAATTGATAAACTGGTCGTGGTGCAAATCACGGTTGAGGTGTTTCTTATATTGGAGCAATTCTTGAAAGGATGTCCTCTCCTCCTGACCACAGTCAGCTTCAATCCCAGATTGTCCAACTTCAATCACATTTGGGGTTGAATGTTTCTTCCTCGTCTTCGGGTCCCATGACTGTTGTTGTTGCTGCAGGTACTCCTACTACCCTCATGGTAAGTCAACCATATTGCTTGGATTCTGGATTCGGGTGCTAATAATCATATGACTTTTACATCCATTTTTACATCCATTGATTAGCCAGTTCGTATTCCCGATAGGTCTTCCATTCTCATTTGTAGCAAGGGTGATGCTCGATTGACATCTAACATCAATCTCTCCTCTATTTACTATGTCTCGTATTTTTTCTATAGTCTTCTTTCAGTTAATCGCCTTGCCAAAGATCATAATTGTATTGTTGTGTTCCTACCCAATTGTTGTTATTTGCAGGACCTGACTTTGAGGAAGATTTTTGGCAGGGGTATAAGTGTGGCGGCCTCTACTACTTTGGTGATCCTCCATTGTCTCACATGCCTTCTTCGTTTCAAGCCACTATTTCACCACCTTTTAACAACTTTGCTTTGCCAGCTTCAAATAATTATGTTTTAACCCTCAAAACATAGATATGTGGCATGCTCGTCTCAAACATGCGAACTTCCAATATTTGTGTTGGTTGTTTCCTTTTTTGAATAAAGCTTGCAGGGATTTTCACTTTCAATGTGATTTGTGAATTGTCTAAAAATACTCGTACTTCTTACATTCCTTGCATGCACCGTACATCAAGTGCCTTTGATCTTATTCATTCCAATATTTGGGGTCCTTCACCTATTACAGCCTTATCACAACACCGCTATTATGTCATGTATGATTGTACCCGTTGCACTTGGGTTTATCTCATAAAGAAAAAATTCGAGGTTTTTTTTCTCACTTTCAAACTTTTTTGCAAATGATTAAAACCCAATTTTATTCTATTGTGCGTAATATTCTATCTGATAATGATCAAGAATATATATCGGATGAATTTGGATTGGAACTTAATCAATGTGGCATTCGTCAACTACTTGCCCTTACAATCCCGAGCAGAATGGTGTGGCAAAACGTAAGAATCTTCATATTATGTTTATCGTTCGATGTCTCTTATGTGGTACAGTAAGTATTTGTGGCACATGGATGCCCTCACTTCTAACTATCTTATTAATCAAACTCCTAGTCGTGTAATACAAGACAAGGATACTATCCATGTCCTTAAGCCTGGTAGTGTGCTCTTTCCTATTGTTCCTTGTGTCTTTGGATGTACGTTGTTTGTTCAAAATAGAAGTTTTACCCATACTAAACTTGATGATAAGGTTGTTCGATGTATTTTTGTAGGCTATTCTTCTATGTCCCAAGGGTATCGGTGCTACGACCCTGTCACTCATCAATGTTATCACTCTCGTTACATTTCTGGAAATTGTTCCATTTTTACAGGTTCATCTCCTTCCATGGACGTTGTTGTTAAGCCAGTTGTGGGGGATATGTCTTTCCTTTCATGCCCCATTCCGAAACATGAACCCCCATTTGTTCCAACTCAATCTTTGATTCCCCGGTCAGGTTTCCTTTCGCATATATTGTCTTCGTCCACACTCTAATCGTGCCGCCGCCAGATTCTTTTTCGGATTCAGGTACCCCGTCTCCTCCATAGCTTGAGATTTTGGTGTTTCTCGCTATCCTATTTGTGAACAATATCCACATGATCGATTAACTTTTATATGTTATACTAATCACCTTATTTCTAAGTATGTCTCTTATCAGAGCTTGTCAATTCCCATCACTATTTTATTAGTGCAATTGAATCGGTATCTATTCTCCGATCAGTTCATGAACCTCTCCAAAATCCTCAATTGGTGACTGTCATGAAAACAAAAATGGATGCTCTACAGCACAATCAGACTTGGAAACTCGTTGTTCTTCCTCACGGGGAACATATAGTTCACTGCAAATGGGTGTTCAATGTGAAGTATTTAACGGATGTAGGGAAGAGCAAACGATTTTTGGGATCGGTGATAGTCATTACCAATCCCGTACCGAATGGTATCGATAACGATTCAATACCGTGCCAAAACTCTGAAAAGCCAATTTTTTTGGTTTTTTAATTTTCGATACGGTATTAGTATTTTACCGATTATCAATATATTTTTTTACAGTTTCTTATCCTAAACCGTAAACATGTTTGTACAAAAAAATTTATTAGCTCAATGGTCATTAAACATCATTAAAAATGACATTATTTTGTTAAAAATGACAATATAATGTCAGTTATTTTAGTTATAATTAATAAAAAAAAACTCTACAAATATGAAACATGATTGAAAATGTCAGAATGATACGATAATTTTGACGCCTATGCTTCAATGTAAATTGACAAATCCAACTATAACAATTCGGTTTAATGCATAACAGTCAACAATCAAGTATCAATGGACACGAAAAATAAGTTCAAATCAAATCGTAATTCTAAGTCCAAGACAAGATGTTGATATTTTAAGTTTAACTTCAACTGGCATGATCTTGATCATGGATATGTAGGTTCTCGACCCCCTCAATTGTGTTCTTCGAATTTGCTTCAATCTCTACATAATTCATATGTATTTAAAGCGGACAAACAATTAAGTAAGACGTAAATAGATAAAATAAAACAATTATCACCAGTGTCAAGTAGATACGTCTCTGGTTCCTCCGTTCCATAGCAGTGGCAAAATATAACTGTGTTTTCTTTCTGCCAATTTTGAGCACAAATCAACCCATCAACTATCTTTGGTGCCAATGAACTTCTAAAAACACTTAGAACTTGGCCTCCTGTGTTGAAAACCGATTCCGAAGGTGCGGTTGTGATGAGAATGACAAGAACGTCGCGTGCCATTCTAGCAAGTATGGGATACTTGAATTCATTGACTTTCACCATTCTAAAATCTCATATGACGTTGTTAAAGGCTCATTTCTCTCCATAAGATATTGGTCCAACTCAATATGTTGGTCCAATTGCTTTTTTTGTGCCATGAAAGTGTCGAAGTCATCCGACAACTGGTCAACTGAACCACTTCCCGGCCCACCTTACCCGGTAGAAGATCTACCATGTATAGAATTGTACTCATCATAAAGATATTCTATCGTTTTCTTAACCAACGCAAGAGCGTCTCTACTGGCATCATTGCTTATATTTCCATCATCCATAAAATACCCCCACCAAATTCACATCATCCATCTCCAACAGCTCTTCGAATACTGCCTGATGTTTCTCCACAAAAAACATCCAGCTGTATAAAACCCTTTGAATCTAAACCTTTGGCTTCTACACATTTCTTGAATGCATCTTCTCACTGAGGTGAAGATTTGACATACTTCACCATCTGTCTCATCCGTTGCAGGGAGTGATCGATCTTCTTCAGTCTATCCTACACAATCAAGTTCAAGATGTGTGCAGCACATCTCACGTGTAAGTTCTGGTGCTGCCCAATCACTCTACCCACTATACCTCTATACTTATTTAGTTGTCGCTCCCTCAAATGATCCAAGCATGTTTCATTTTTTGATGCCTTGTCAATAGTGATGGTAAGGACTTTATCAAGTCCCCAGATTTTCATCACCTTTTCCAGCTCCTTCGAAAGAGATTTACCTTTGTGATCGGTAATCTTCCTAAACCCAAACACTCTTTTGTGCAGATGCCAACATGTGTCGAAGAAATGTGTTGTTACACACATGTAAGTGATGTTCTGCACTAATGTCCACAGTCAAGTAAACCCTCGAACACGACTCTAACAGTTGTGTCCTCAATCGATTTAGCTCTGAAAAGGTAGACCCCCATGCAGTCTCGCGCAACGGTCCACCTAGAAATCATCTTGAACCATGGCTCAAGCAAATTGATCAATTTAATGAAGCCCGACCTCGATAATTTTGAAGGGTAGCTCATCATCGATGATGCACAGCGCTAGCGCCCTTTTCCATGCCCTTAATACGAGCATGGACCAAATTTTTTTTATAGTGTTTGCACTATGCCTTTGTCTCCACCACATTTTCAATCACAGGCATCAAGTCAAAGTGTTCACACCCATGGAACGGGCCTTTCTTTTCTTCTTGGCGGGAGAACCTGTTTGATCAAATTCTTCCTGCATTTCACCAATTGTAGGTGACACTACTTCGTCTCCTAAGGATGTTACTTCTCCTCGATGACGTCCCATCTAAAATATAAGAAATAAAATTAATCACATGTAGGTAACATGTGAAGATTCATTGCTAATACTAACCCTTTCTAAATGTTAACTTCTCAATAGGGTGAACCGTTCATTAGAGCTGTTCAGAAAATTATGTATCTATCACATGAAGTATCAAATAAGAATAAGGCAAAAGATGCTGCTTTTCTGCTTCTGTCATGTTCAATGCAACCTAGAAGCTAACTAGTGTCATGACAATTTATATACATGGACAATAATAAGAGAAGCATAAGATCAGTAAATTAGTGCATCTAGGCGGAAAAATCTTTCGGTTGGACTCGTGGGTTAAAAATGCAATCTATTGATAGAGTATCATCTCCCTTACATCTGCAGTAAAAAGTGCGAAATCAATTCTACAAAGTTCAAGCATTACTGACATATTTGTATGAATGAAGCAGATACAATGACTACGGCGCCACACCTTGTCAATCTACAACTCTCATAGTTTCATCTCATTCCCCTCTCCTTCATCTTTTCTAATTTTAATGATATGTATTCCCTCTCAAAATTGAAAAAGAATCTTCCTGGAACTATTACTAACTTATTTATTACTTCTCATCATACTCAGAACGGAAATAAGCAATCATTTAACTTGTAAAACCAATATTTTTAAACTTCATCAAAGTTAAATACTACTTTCAACTGAATCAATCAACTCCATCCTGCAGAATGGACGATCAAGAGCATCGAAAAGGTTGACATGAATCAGAATAAAAATAACATCCTTAACAGCATTAATTGCAAGGTGAACAACTGTAATACCAATCCGACCTCAAAATTAAGCAACAATTTACCTGAAAGAAGAGATAAAATACTGTTGTTGTTGGTCGCCGCCCCTTGATTTGGGAGAAAACCAGCCGGTAAGTTAGTGAGGAAGGGGGGAGAGCTGCTAGATGCCAAGGATGCTTGCTGATGATGAGTGATTAGTGAAGAACTGGAGTTTGATTCAAAAGACGAAGATGATTGAAGATTGAAATCCGGTAGACGGGCTGAGTCAATATTTCTTATTACATTTCAATTTTGACTCAAACGGCGTCATTTTCTATTAAAAGAAAAGAAACAACGCCTTTTGATTTAAAAAAAATGATTTGGTAATCGATATAACATACCAAAACTTTTCAGTAATAGTAATCCGGTACCATTATCTAACCGATGTACCGAAAAAACAGACAAAATGTAGGGTTTCGCTGTCGGTATGCGACAATTTTTTGGTAATACCAAAAAACGTCGGGGTATTTGTTTAACCCTAAGCGGATGGCACTATTGACCGTATAAATCAAGTCTTGTGGCTAAGAGATTCATTCAAGTTCCCGATAAGGATTTTGGAGCTACTTTTTCTCCCGTGGCTAAACTCACCACAGCCACACTGTATCAGCTTGATGTCAAGAATGCATTTATTAATGGAAATCTATCTGAGACAATCTACATGGATCTACTGGCCAGTTTTCATTCTCGTGGGGTATTCCAGGAGAGTGTCATCTTTGAAAATCTTTTTACAACCTGACGCAATCTCTTTGTGCATGCATTAATCGCTTCAATGATGTGGTACTCACTATGGGATTCACTCGGTATCATTCAGGCCATACTTGTTTTACTTCTCATAATTGCTGAGGATAGTGCATCATTATCTCAGTATATGTTAATGATATCATTATTACTCTGGACGATGCATCTGTTATTGTCCAAGTAAAGTGTAATCATGGGATGGCATTTGATATTAAGGATTTAGGTCCTCTTAAACATTTTATTGGTATTGAGGTGACTAGGTCTCGTCAAGGTATTTCCTTGTCCCAGCGAAAGTACTCGCTTGATCTCCTTTAGGATACCGGAATGCTCGGGTGTAGGCTTGCCTCATCTTTTATGGACACAAATTTGAAGATAATTCTCCCATATTTGCAGTCAACAAGTCGCTGATATACAGACGAATATTGGGGGTGTCCAACGATCTTAGCGATAGTGGTAAGCCCCCCACCGCTTTCGCTTTCACTAAGTTAACGGATTTGAAAATTCCATCCGCTTCCGCTAACCGCTATTCCGCTACTTCCGCTAAGATAGCGGTAGCGATAGCGAAATCTGCTAATTCCGCTAATAAATAAATGCTTAGCAGCCTATGGATGATTTATTTTTTTGACAGCTTATCGAATTCTCACACTCTTTTATAACCTTTTCATCAAATTAAACTCGTACATCCAATTAATCAAAGATATAAATTTCTTAATAAAACAAGTAGTAGAAACACGAGTTATAAAAAGAATTAAAGTAGTGGCTAATACACAAGAATATTAATATAGATTGCTGATAACAGATAGAAACTAAGAAAATAACAGATTTCTTGAAACAACCACCTGTAACAGACAACAGTAAATTAATCAACAGTTTCCAATAGTTCAATTGTCCATTCCACTTGTTGATATTAACGCAAAACAATTAGAGTCCAACAACATAATTTTAGCAAGTTTCAACAACAAAACAAACAATCAATCCATTTTCCATTCCAGGTCCAAGATGAATATCAAATTGTAAGTCGTGACATGAGTTACTGTGGAACTTGATTCAATTATGCGAAGCCAAAAACACAAGTTGAAGTAAAGTTAAAAGTAAAATATATAAAGAATAAAGTTAAAACTTTGGGGAAGGAAAATAATAAACCTATATTGAAATCATAAATATAAGTTTGTGTATCTTCTATGACATTTACACCCACAACATCTATCTCTTCTGAAGTTGTAGTTAACCAATTTTGTGTCTAAAAGCTAAATAATAACGGTACTAGCAGAATTAGAGAAACACTGCTATTTCTACCGCTATCGTTTCCGCTAATATAGCGGAATGCATTTTGTTCACTACTTCTGCTTCCGCTATTCCACCGGAAGCGGAATACCAGAAACGATAGCGGTTTTCAGCTAATTTCGCTTCAATTGGACACCCCTACTACAAAGCAGAGAAAAGGCATGTAGAGGGAGAATTTCCACGATTATCTCATCTGCTTTATAGGCTAGAATTGAAATTACCTGAGGTGGATGTCATGTGATTGGAGGCCCTGTATCCAGAAACTTCATCCTCTGGGGACATGTTGATTTATTGCGGCAAAAGAAATGTGATGTTTGACTACATATGAATGGTTAAAACACTGCCGACACTATCAAGCAGAGTTCGAGAAATGATACAGCGCACTAACACACTAATGGGCTAAATGAACAAAAATATTCATGTGTTGAATTTCGTGCCGATGTTTAACACGAGGGCATTTGGGTATTTTCTGCCTATTAGTGCACTATTAGTGTGCTATTTTTAGTGCGCTATATCATTTCACACAGAGTTCTTCTATTTCCATCATGCGAGAATTGATCTCGACTAGGTATTAGCATAGCGTAGTCCGGAAAATATCCATACACGTGAAGTTGGCATGGAAAATCTAAGCATAGCGTAGTCCGGAAAATATCCATACACGTGAAGTTGGCATGGAAAATCTAATACGCGTGAGCTTCACTTCTTTACGTCACTTCTCCACCTCTCCATGGTCAAGATATTGGAATTGAAATTCAAGGAAGACCCATCAATCACTTTGCAAAGCATGGCCCTTGCATCAAATTCACACAAAATTAAAACATGACTTGGAAGGTTGCTTAGAGGAGTTATTTTGGTCGAACTTTTAGAATAAATGTGTCATTTAAGGTGGGTTGAATTGAAGTCTATATAAGGCATACCTAGTAGAAGAATAATATTAGATATTTAGTTGATAAAAATTGTGAGACATTGTTCGCTTTCAAGCTTTTTGCAAAACTCATTGACTTATCTATTTCTTACTTAAGATTTAGTGGTGTCGTTTTTTTACAAGATCTTATCTTCTTGGGGTTTGATTTAAACAAGTTTTTAATAGGATTCCTTGAGTGACGATCTTTTTTTACAAACACGTAGGTTTGGTTCTCACATCTCTATTGGTGAAGGGTCAAATACTCGACAAATTTGTTCAATTTTCGGTTCTTCTTGAACCACTAATATTGGTATTGGATTTAGACACATTTGTTGGCAAGGTTCATATCAGTTACCTTTTCTCGTGTTGTAGCTATAGCATTTTTCTCAACTAACATTAAAGTTCCCATTATCTGATATTTGATATCTATGTTCCAAATCTTTGAGTGTTCTTCATTTACAATATTTTTTTAATTTGACCCTATCATGTTAAGTCCTCCAGTATTTAGTTGCTAACAATAATTGCTGAACTTTAAATTATTTTAGAACCTTTATATAAAATGGACAGAATTTGTGAAGATGAGATCGTTAGAGAAGAAGAAGATGATGATGCTTTGGATGAGATTAATGAAATAGACCCTTTTTCAGAAGGTAGTACTAACACGAGCCCCCCTAAGAAAAAGAAAAGAAACTTATATTTGAAGTCTGGAAGCATTTTGATATATAAGAGAAGATTGTTGATGGCTTGAAGGTGTGAAGAACGAAATACAATTATTGTAAAAACGAGTATAGTGGGGACACAACAGCTTGTGGTATCGGCTCGCTAATGGCGCATGCCAAAAAATATAGATTGAAGCATGGTGATATAGATTCAGGTTGTGCCAGTCAATCCATACTACATTTCAGTGCTGATAGAATGTGACTGCTTGACATTATGATCCTAAGGTGTGATGTGAATCTTTGGTTGTGTTGATTGCATTATGTGATTTTCCTATAAGTTTTGGAGAGGGTTCTGCCTATGAGAATAACATTAAAATTATTTAACCCCTCATTTACGATAGTTAATGCACACACAATTAGACGTGATATCATATAAGATTATTATAAGAAGCGTGTGGCTGCATTGAAATTTGATTTCATTGCCTCCAAGTATTGTGTTGCTCCGACGTTTGATATATAGGATTCTAGGGACCATTTGGATTATTCCAGTGTTGTGGCACATTATATCGACTCTAGTTGGACTTTACAAAAGAGAATTATAGGTTTCAGATTGGTTGATAGGCACACTGATGAGGTAATTGCTAAGAGCATTTTGGATGTCCTTGCGGAATATGGACTCTTGGAGTGAACTCTCTCGATCACACTAGACAATACATCTGCGAATGCGAAGGCCAATAGATCTCTTTTTCATATGATTTGAAGCCCCGGTGTCAGAATCCCCTGAAGACATACAATGTTGGTTATCTTTTGCACCAAAGTTGTGCTTGTCCTGTCATAAATTTGATAGTGCTAGCAGATTTGAAATCCTTGGAAGAGTATATTGGCAAGGTTCAAAAGGTGGTATCTTGATCAGGGTGTCTAACCAACGTATCATTGCCCTTAAAACTCAATGTTGTCTCCTTAGGTTGCAAGCCTTGTATTTTGGATGCAAACATGTTAGTAAGATGGAACTTGACCTACATGATGTTGAAGAGAGCATCCGAGTACAATTGTGTTCTTTCAAAATATTTGATGAGAGCACCGATGCAGGTTTTTCGCTCATTCCCCAACAGTCTTGACTTTCTTTGATTGGAAGGTCATTGAGAAGATTGTCAAATTCCTTAAAGTCTTCTATGAGGCCACAAATGCTTTGCCTGAAAGTTATTATCATACATCTGCTCTAGCATTGCATCAACTTTTAATTATGGCGCATAATCTTTATTAACATAAGGGTGATGAATAAATTGGAGGTATCGTACAAACGGTGAAGAGTAAGTATTTTGACTATTGGGATGCCCCTAATTGGTTATTTTCTTTGGATTTTATTTTGAATTCTCGAGCAAATATTACAATTTTTGAAAGAGCAATTTCTAAAATTTGAAATGAGAATATTAGATGACACTAACATTGCCGATAATGTTGAAGCGTCTTTGTTTCAAGTGTATAACAAGTATGAGACCAAGTTTGGAGGTTTGAGGGTTCGGCCACCAACAACATTCAAAAATAAAGTATTGACTTGAAACTTATTGGGTAGCTTTGGCCCATTGTTGAGTTTGTTTATGGATACAGGTGATGATGGTCAATACTTTGAGTTAAAAAAACTATATTCATAAATTTTGAAGTGAGTGATGATATCGATAGAGAGTATTTGAACATGTTACAATGGTGGAAGAGATATAAGACCAAATACCCTATTCTTTCACAATTGGCAAAGGATGTCTATAACATTCCGGTTTTCACAGTTTCATTGGAATCCGCCTTCAGCATGATTGGGAGAATTATGGAAGAAAGAATGACTAGATTAACCCTTGAGATAATAGAGATGTTGATCTTGATTAACTGTTGAGAGCTTCAAGATGGGAGAATTGAAAGTTTGTGTTCACTTGAAAATTATTTTCTTAATGGCCACACTATAAAGAAAACAACCCTTTTGCTCCTTCTGATTTTCCTTACTGAAGGTTAATTATTAATCTTTATCTATTTATAATTTATTTATGTAACTTATTTTGCCAATATGCACCTACATGAGTGGTGAACTATCAAACAAAAGGCTGGTTTGTGAAGTAGCTTTGTACATTTATGTTTCATTCCTGTGGTGCTTTGTTTCTGGCAGGTCATTTCGTTGTTTCTTGTCGTTGGTCTGATCTTTATTCCAGTTGGGATTGTCTCTTTGAATGCCTCAAAAAGTGTAAATTTTTGGACTCTTGAAATCATTTTAAAATACTGAATTTGTTATTGTTTAAGGAATCTATTATTTTCATTATTGAATATTGTGGAGATTCTATTTGCAGGTTGTCAAGATTGTATACATATACGATGCTAAATGTGTGTCAGAACCATTTAGGAGTAACAAGTTGACCTGCATCAAGGACATTTCAATATCTAAAAATTGCTCGAAATCCTTGAAGGACAGTTTTGGAATTACAATAAGAGTTCAAACTTTTAGCTACGGGTGTTTATTTTGCATGGCTTCTTCATGTTTTTGTTGTTGGTTTTTATTTATAGTTTCAAAATAGTTTTAGCAGGCAAAATACCAAAAACAATGCAGTTCTTTTAGCAGGCAAAACACCAAAAATGATGCAGGTTTTACACGAGCAAAACAGGCAACATAGTGTAAACTGGCCTGACCCGACATCGCCCATTTTGTAAATGGGCTGGCTTGGCATTGCCCATTTAATGTAAAACAGTCTTTAAAATAATTTTTTTTGTAAAAATAACTTAAACAAAATTATTTTAAGCAATCTTCCACTTAATTTTGTTTTCAAGGATAATACTTGAGTATACCAATTACAAACCATATAGCTATCTCGGGTCTGCATAATTTGCTTTCAATATACCGAGGTTGGGTCTGACAAGAGAACTAAACTGGATCCAATGATCAAATGGTGCTCATTAGTACACAGTATACTTGCTATTATAGCAATAGTATCTGTCACAGGCCACTAAGGACTGTGCCCTTACCATGTCTATAGGCCTGAGCTATTCGACTCACAGACAAGTCTTGCACCTTATAAATGTCGTTCCACAAAAGCATCAGTAAATACACCAAAAGCATAACCCATGTGAAACTAGGCCCTGATTTGGGATAACATGTGCGCACATATCAAATCCAGTGAGAATCAATCGCATATATCAAACACATCAAGATATAAATGAATAAATAAATACACCCACTTAGATTTGAATCACAAAATAACAAGCCTCATATTGTTCACATATTCAACAAATATAGAAATGCTTAAACACTTGGTAAATGAATTTGCTAGATTTGCGGCAGAAGAAACTTTCTCAATAGTTACTTCTCCCTTTTTGATCATATCACGAATATAGTGAAATCTCCCTTCAATATGCTTAGCCTTGGAGTGAAACTTTAGATTTCTTGAGATGGCTATGGTAACTGTGTTATCACACAAAATCTTAATAGGATGTTTCACACATGGAACTATAAGTAGTTCATTCATAAATCTTCTCAATAACACAGCTTCTTTCGTCACATGATTCATAGAAACATATTCAGCTTCCATGATAGATTGAGCAACAATCTCTTGTTTCTTGCTCTTCCATGAAATAACAGCTCCATAGAACATGAATATAAATCCAGAAGTAGATTTTCTGATATCAACACAATCCTGATAATATGAATTTGAATAACCATAAATATCCAAGAAGTTTGCTTGATAAGAAAGTGCATAAAACTTGGTACGTTTAACATATTTCAAAACCCACTTCACAGCTTCCCAATGAGCATGCCCTAAGTTTTACTGAAATCGACTGAGTAAATTCAATGTATAAGTAAGATCAGGTCTAATACAAGTCATAGCATACATCAAGCTATCCACAACAGAAGCATAAGGATATTTCTCAGGATCAAGGCAACTTGAGTAAGATTTTGGGCATTGCTCATTCCTCAATTTGATAGAAGAATTATATGGAATCTTTCCTTCTATGCACATTGTCATATTAAACTTCTCAAGTATAAAAGTAATATAACTCTCGTGTAATAATGAAATCTTTCGTGCAGCTCTATCACGAACGATTTTAATCCCAAGGATAAAAGAAGCTTCTCCCAAATCTTTCATTTCAAATACAGAGAATAACCACTTCTTTGTCTCAAGTAAAAGATGATTGTTGTTTCCAGCCAAAAGAAT
>JAOWBN010204851.1:0-14433 GCA_028565015.1 Pinguicula moranensis | reverse complement strand
GGACCCTAAACATAGACTTTTAAGAAAACGGTGTCCAAAATGGTGTTTAAAATGGTGTCCATTGAACCTAGCCCATATATATATATAAGTTTGGTGCACATCCGTTTAAACACCTCTTCACACACCTCTTTTGAGCCCTTGATCCAAAAAGAAATAGAAGGCCAAGATTAAACCATAGAGAAACAAGATTTCTCGTCCAGTATACCTCGCGTTTCGCGAGGCCCTTGGAGAAAGAAGGAGAAGATTTCTTTCTCCTTCTTTCTGAAAATCAACGGGAAATCAACGGCCAAAGGAGAAGAGTTCTAGAGAAACAAGATTTCTCCTCCCGACGGGAAATCAACGGCCAGAGGAGAAGGTTTCGAACCCTCGCTTCCTACCGACTAGAACAGGACAAAGAAGGAGAATTACTAAACCCTCGCGCCTCCTCCCGACCGGAAATCAACGGCTAGAGGAGAAATTTTTTGTTCGTATGTGACCTCACTTTTCATCGAAGAACCGACCAGTGTAGCTCTCCCAAGCACTGATTTTGTTGGAGGAAACCGGACTACACCGACCCAAAACTCAGTCAAGCTCCAAACAAAATCAGGAAGGTATTGCAGTTTAGGGTCTCTGAAATCTCAAATTTTTGATTACTTGTTGAAATGATATGTTATGACACAAGGATAACAATACTGTGTATTTTTCGGTGGTAGAATGAATATAGAATTGAGCTTGATAGATTTATTTAGTCTACACCAGACATGGATTCTGAGGATATGATGCATGTGGTTATATCAGAGGAGTTAGGCTGACTGTTTGTTTGGATTTATGATGCTTTCTTGTTCGTATACTGTAACTACTGCTGCACGTGATTTGTCATTAGGATGAAAGAAAGGGGTTGGGTTCCTTCTGAAGGTACATATACGCTTCTGATATGTGCTTGTTTGAAGCAGAGAAATATGATGGATGCATTTAGGCTGAAGGATGAGATGATCAAAAGTGGGAATGCCATGAATTTGGTTGTTGCTACTAGCTTAATGAAGGGGTACTATCAGCGTGGTGATCTAGCAGAGTTCTTTGGCGTTGTTTGATGGGGTTGTTGAATACGGAATAACTCCAAATAACGTTACATATGCAGTCCTCATAGAAGGCTGCTGTTTGAATGGGAATATGTAGTAGAAGGTTGCTGTTTGAATGGGAATATGCAGTACAAGGCTGCTGTTTGTACGGGAATATGCAATCCTCATTGAAGGTTACATATGCAGTCCTCATAGAAGGTTACATATGCAGTCCTGGTTGAATGTATAGAAGGATTTTTTAAATTTAAATCATTTGATGCCACATTGTATTTTGATTGATGGACATTTATGAAACGGGAAATGTAGAAAGCAATTGCATTATTTGATAGTATGGTGAGCTCTGGGATTGTTTCCAATGATTTTACATTCAATACCATCAGCAGTGTATCTTTAAAAGTTGGCCAAACCTTACATTCAATACCAAGAGGGTTCTTCCTAAGAATTGTTGTCAAGTCAAGAGTTACGTACTAAGAAACTACATAAGAAAACCTTAGATTATGCTACTTGGCTTCAGTATACACAATATCCATAAAACAACTCTTATGAATATAGAACTAAAAGAATCACTCTTTCATATCAAGCCTTGCTGCAAAGGCTTTTGCATCTTTCTCTTCAATGCATTGATTAGAACCTCCCACTGCTTCAATGTATGGTCAGAACAGAGCCACTCAAATAGTTTACATCAAAAGGATAAAGATAGTGCTCATATAGGACTGTGTGTGTGATTGTGTGAGATGGTAACTTAGCCAGAAACCATGGTCTCAGCCATCAGAAAGATGGTAACTTAGCTTACATGCTAAAGATAAGAAACATGATGGCTTACCGTGCAGATCTTGAAATTTGAAGGGCTTATGACTTGGATACTCAGATCATTCTGATTGTTGCACTGAAGATTACATGAGCTCAAATTCTGAAAGAATGCCACTGAAGATTACATTAGCTCAACTTGGCTGAATACATTCATTTCCATTAAAGACTATTCCCGAAATTCAAGCTAATTACCCAAAAGTATCAGGGGAGGAATTTAGAACCTCAGGAGGTACATATGCAGCTATCCCCACGAACGTGCACGCCTTTTCATATGAAGTTTCCAAATTTCCACCAAAATGAACAACTCAATAGATAATTCTGAAAAGTAATAATTTTTCAATTAATGAGTACCTGATGCTGCATTTGGAAGAACAGTTATCCGGCTACCTTGCATAGGCTTCACGCTACCAAAATCAGCAATCTTGATATGCCCATCAGCTGTAAGAAAAACTGAGTGCTAGTAAAATATGAACATAGAAAAGTATTCTTAAAGACTGAACTGAAGTTTACAGGACTATATCCTCAACTGAAGAGAATTGCTCCAACCTGACACAGTGTATCACATATGCTTTCTGAGATAAAAGGGAGTGTGGAATGATGACTCATATGAACTTCGACTGATATGGGTAGAAACAACATTTAAAAAATGTTAAAGGATCAAAGTCAGCAAATCTCCTCCAAGGAGGTGCCCTTTTCCATTTAAACATCATCGGATAGTCTGATGATGAAACTTATGTTCGCAGTATACAGTCAAATATAAAAATTTAATTCAAAGGAGGGCATCAATGACATACATTTCCCAGTATTTTCGTCCAAGTGAAGAAATTGACACCAGAACTGCAGATTTCTCCTCCGAAGCAGGATTCAAACTCTTCTTAATTACCTGGAAACATTAATAGAGATTAAAAGTTTGAGTTTGGTTGTTGTGGATGTGTGTTCAAAAAAAACTTCGCGAAGAGAAATTTCACCTTGCCGCGAGCTCGGATTGGTTTTGCGTTTCGAAACCTAGAGTCTAATCTTGCGGGATTGAGGCGAATTTGTTGGAGTTTTGCTGGATTGGTTTTTCTATTCGAAACGTAGTGGCTAGAGGCGAATTTGTTGGAGTCTAATCTTGCCATCCATTTAACACAATATCAACGGTCCAGAATGAGTGTTTAGATGGGGTTTAAATGGGTGTCCACGGAACCCATCCCATATATATAATATCAAGTTCCAAATTTGTGGTGTCTGTTGGCACCATGATGTTCTGTTTTGCTGGTTTCCACGTGGAGAGAGAAACATTATCGGGCCCGCAAATCAAATTTAAAATCTCATTAGGAGTGGCCACTGGATTTTGTGCATGAAAAAGCAAAACAGTATAAGTGGGTGTGGCCTATTCTAGAACAATGTTTTGACCAGGAGGGGTGTGCTTCAACCAAGACAATTCTTTCACTTTTTTTAGATAATCTGATTTTTTGGGGGTAATCAGGCCCTGTTTTGCGCAGACCCTTTTATGCTTATAATTGGATTATAAGAATTTTTTTTGAAAAAATGAAGAGTTATTTTTTGGCGGGAAGGTGCTTATAATTGGATTATAATTTTTAGAAGGCTGCGCAAAACAGGACCTCAGTCCAAAATTATTTTTCACGCAATTGATCCAGAAGATCTGTGCAGGGAGTTCTCTACATGGAGCAGATAAGTTACACAACTAAATTGTACAACTAGATAAAATCTGTATGTCCTAATAGCTTGCACACTTTCTGTGATTTGAGGCAAAGCATAGATTTACGATGTCACTCGCATATAGAGTATTGACCACATGTTGATTTGAATTGTCTCAATTACCTTGTATATATATATATCATAATGCACTTGGTTGATTCCGAGCTCCCTACATTATTTCACTGCTATTTCTTCCATGGACGGGATCTTGGATCAAAACACTTGTGCCATAGAATAACTGAATGTGGCTTGCGGTCCTATACAAGCATAGCAGATTTCCCAGATTTGTCCTCACATGCAAAAAGAATTATATGATATTTATTAAAATTTAATTAAATCTAACCCCCAACGGGTTATCCTAATGGTTGAAGCCACTGACATCATCATGGCTTGTCAAGAAGTGCAGGATTCGACTCCCGCGGTTGAAGCCCCTGATATTATCATGGTTTGTAAAGAGGTGCAATGTTCGATTCCCGTTGAAGAAAGCGTGTTGGGACCTAGAGGTGCAGTCTTCGACTATCGCCGTGTTGGGTCCGCGTTGGCCCGATTCATGTGTTGTGGGCGCTGTGCATGGGGTCCCTATGGATTAGTCGATTATTCCAATTGTCGGATACCACGGGTTATAAAAAAAATTAATTAAATCTAATTCATAATAACCTTATGGTTTGGTATCTACTTTATAAGAAGAATAAGAAATACAATTTAACTTTTGGTTTGGTTTGACTCCCGATGAAGAAAGCGTGTTGGGGTCACGTCCCACGGGCTCCATGGACCTGCGTTTGGCCGATTCATGTGTTGTGGGCACCATACATGGATCCATGTGGATTGGTCCATTATTTCAATAGTCGGATACCACGGATTCTAAAAAAATAAATAAATTAAATCTCATTTATAATAACCTCTTGGTTTGTATCTAATGTATAAGAAGAATAAGAACTACGATTGATTTGGACCTGCTGGCTGCTGCTGAAATTTTTATTTATGGGCTTCAACGTATCGAACGGATAAACTTATTTATGGGCTTAAGTCTCCAGAAGTTAAATAAAATATCCATTACTCCAATACTCAACTGTGGAATTTTTAGTTTCATTTCAACGACGACCACGTTCCACCGAAAAGTGATAGCCTGATAGGATAGGCCAGGCTTAGCAAGATAGTTTAGCCGGCGATAATGGCGACGCTGGAGGACGAAAAATCGATGAAACAGCATCAGCGGAGGCAAAACATCGAAGAGGAAACCAAACGGCAGTACCGGTCCATTTTTGAACTCCCGACCAAATTCTTCGACTCTTGCCGCCTACTGCCGTCGCCTTTTCATGCGATCTCTGATCGGGACGTTTCCACGAATGACGCCGTCGAAGAATCGCCAAGGCAAGAGGATAGTACGGAACATTTGAATAGCCTTAACGGTACTAAAACTATGCAGAGATGGTCTTGCAACACTTGTAAGGCGGAATTCGAGTCTCTAAAGGACCAGCGATTGCATTTCAAATCAGACCTCCACCGTTTCAATGCACGTACCTTATTCTTATTTAACTTTTGTTTCATCTTTTATCCACTTCTGTGTAACTATAGCCTGCCTATTGCTTGTGGTAAACGTGGAGGATGCAAGTCTTTCGAGATGGACAAGAAATTTCCCTTTTGATTCACAGTAGTTCAATCTAGGATTTTGATTTTCTCTATTTGTATTGTATTCTTTGCGATGGTTCTGCCTCATGTGGTTGCTCGTTTGGAGCTTTTTTTTTTTTTTTTGTAGAACTCATTGGAGGCAATTCTCACATAATTTTTGTATGCCAATTCATTGGAAGCATTTTTCACAGAATTTGCATATGCTTTGGTGGTTAAGATGATTGTTGCAAGAAAGTTTGATTGTTGTTATTTGGGTTCATTACTTACTTAGAGCCCTTATTGGGATCCTAAATTCAAGGCTAGAACCCTCAAAAGGGGTATATGCATCTTTTGTCGGTTTGGGCCAGAATTCTTGCAATCTTCAGATCAATAGAGCACAAGTATTTCTTTTTCTTTTTGAAATGGTGGACTTGCTAGTTCCTCTGATAAGTTAAAGAGTGATGTGCTTATTTTGCCTGTACTGCAAAAGATGCAGCCAAGAAGCTGAATTTAGTGATTTCGTCATTAGCTATAAAATAGAGTTATCTTTATCTAAAATTGTGATTTACTTACCTGTATTTGGTCTCAGATAAAGCTAAGTGTTGCTGGGAAGGTTACCATTAAGGAGGAAGACTTTGATGAATCAACCTCTGATTCACTGTGTAAGGATTATGATGTATCAAGTATTTCTGGATCAGAGGATGAGGAAGAGATAGAGGCGAATCTCCGTGCTAACAGGCAACACAATATGGGTGGATTCTCAAAAAATAAGATATATATACAGTTGCAAAATGGAGAAATAATTTGTGTTTGGAGATGTTTACTGCTAGATGAGTCGGAGAATATTTTGTTTGAAGGTGATAAGCCATTTACCATTGATAGGGCTGGGGTTTTACATTTAACCCCGCGACAAGTCATGGAAAAACTTACATACATACTCTCTGAGCCTAGAGATAGCACTTGCTTGAGGATTGTTTTACTTGCTAGAGGTGGTCATTTTGCTGGTTGTGTCTTTGATGGCAATTCCTTGGTGGCTCACAAAACGTTTCACAGGTTAATTTCTAAACTGTTACATTGAAATTGAGTGCAACTCTTCATGTGAGCACATATCAAATAAAAGGAAGCCACCTTGTCCTTATTGCAGTGGAATTTAGCAATATCATGCTAATAAGCAATTTGCTTTTTTATAGCATATCGTCAGTTTATTGTCGTAATGGTGTACCTTAAACAGCTCAAGTGCGCCAGTCTTTTGTTACATTGATCCAGGTATGTTGTAAGGGCAAAGGCTGGAAAGAAGCAATCATCAAAAGATGCTGGTGGTGGTGCTATTCATTCTGCAGGAGCTTCACTTCGTCGATACAATGAGCTTGCTCTTAAAAAGGTATCATTTCATGCCAGCGAAGAAAGTTCTTGATGTATCAAATGAAAACTGATAAAGCTTCATCTTAGCATCAGTTATTTGTTTTCTGTACGAAATATTAGATGATGTTCCGTCACCCATGGCTGCTCAATATATCTTGGGATTCTGAATTGATTCAAGCTTCCCTTTTGACCAGGATATTAGAGAAGTGCTTAATGCATGGAAGCCTCATTTTGCCGTTGCCTCCTCTATTTTCATTCATGCTCCTTCAAATAATAGACAACTCTTATTTGATGGCGAAAAAACTTTCTTTACTTGTCAGCATAGAGCAATTAGATATATTCCATTACCTGTCAGGAGGCCTACCTTAAAAGAAGCTAGGCGCATATATGGCTTACTAGTTCAAGTTTTGCCTGAGAAGATTAGGGAAATGGAGAATGAGGAAATTGCGGGTAACACCAAAGGGGTGCCATTATCTGCTACAGAGCTTGGAAGTAGGGACTGCAATGAATTAAGTCAAATGGAATTGGGAGAAAACTTTGGAGGTACTGAAACTGCCGAGGCTTCTATAATTGTGGCTGGACTTAGTGGACTGTCTTTGTCAGTTGAGACGGAAGATGAGATTGTTACAGTTGGCGTATCAACCCCTTTACATGAAGCTGCAAAGTCTGGAAATTCCCGGGCGGTTTTGGAACTCCTAGAGCAAGGTCTAGATCCTTGCATAAAAGATGAGAGGGGCCAAACACCATATATGCTTGCCATCGAGAAGGAGGTTAGGAATACTTTTAGACGCTTCATGGCATCAAACCTTGAGAGATGGGATTGGAGTGCTGCCAAGGTGCCTAGTCCACTGACAAAAGAGATGGAAGAATCTCAGGCAGCTAAACATGTAATGAGTTTGTTATTTGTACCAACCATCCACCCATCTTTTCTGCAATTGATAACTGGTTTAATTTACATTAATTTTGGAGTAAATTAGCTTATATTTTGTCTTCATCTAATTTAATCAAATTCAGGCAGAGAAAGCTGCCCAGAGGAAAGCTAAAGCCAAAGAGTTGAAGAAACTGAAGAAAACAAAAGAGAAGAAGGCCCAGGTCAATCTCATTTATGTTCTTTTGCTCCTTGGGATTCTTTCTGAAGTTTCCTTATTCTGAAATGTCACGAGTCTAACTCACTCTGTCTATAACCTTATATTATTTCTTCCTCATTATTGTAATGATATGAACCTTACCTTATCAGCAGGCAGAAGCTGCTCAATCTGAGGGTTTTGGTAATCTCCAAGGTCGTCCTGATCCTACTAGTAAAGGGCATCCTTGGTCTAGCAGTTCCACCACAGCATTGACAGAGGTAGTTCTATGCATTTTTTCCCATTTTTATAGAAGAGAATTTTCGGAACCTCATAATTGATTCTGCACTTAGATAATGTCTCTTGCCCCAATCTAGACTTATGTAGGTAATTTTTTTAAAAATTGTTCAGGAGGAACAGAAAAGAACTCATGATGCTGAAAGGGAAAAGTGGGCCGCTGCTGCTGAGAAACGAATTGCAGCAGCAGCTGCACTCAAAGTTGAACCCGGAGCAGCTACAGTACTCTGCAATTTGCAGTCAAGTAATACGGGCAGAAGTGACATTTCATGCTCATGCTGCAATGCTTCTCTGGTTGGTAAAGTTCCTTTTCATCGATACAATTACAAATATTGCAGTACTTCATGCATGCATGCTCACAGAGAAATCCTCGAAGATGGATGAACACTTCAAGATCATTTCTCCTTTTTGTCCATTTCTTAGATCAGTTTCCCCGAGAAAAGAATGTATAATGATACTGATTCTTGCTCCTGGTTGTTGGATCTCATTTGTTAACAAAAAACTGAATCTTGCTGGTCTTAGTCTTAGATTGATTGGAGTTTATCAGAGAAAAACAGGTGGGAAAGTAATCGTTAAATAGTACAACAAACTGTTTGAATCAGAACAGAGCATGCCCCCATTTCTCTTCTGAGAAGTTATACTTTCAATCCTTTTGAGAAAATAGCTGCAAATGCGTCCATTTTCTTCTTGTGCAAAGACAAGCCAATCTCCAGACCTCCCTCAAACTCCCTCGACTTGGTAAGTGACATGGATCTCTCTTTATCAATTGACACAGATTCATACTTGTTTGGTCTTCCCCATCCAAAATCTACATCGTACAAGTCGAATCTGGGTGAACCTGACACCCCAAAAATTCTTTTAGCCAATATAGGTCCGTATTTCACAAGCCAATCATCTGCCTCTCTCAAGATTTCCTCTTTGTTATTCACCATCTTTCGAATGTGATCTCCCAGCAGATCAACCGCCACATAAAACCCATCTTTTCCTTTCAACATTCCATGTGTGGATCCAGCCACAAGAATTCCCAAACAGTTCCCAAAATATGATTCGGGCACCGGTGTGTTGAGCCGGCTCCGAGCATCCACAGCGAAGGCATTGTATTCGGGTTCGTCCTCGTCGACCTCTTCTCCAGCTTCTGCTGCAGATTTCACCCAGCAAACCCAGGCGTAAGCTGCTGTTACAGTAAAAGAGGTTAAATGAGGTGAGTCTGGGTTTCTAGCCAGGGCCAAGTTCTTCAGTTGTACGATATCTTTTTTCTGCAGAACGAAGGTTGCTCGTACTTTGTTCGTGGGAAGTGTCGAATGGGATGCCCCAGGTTTGATAAAACTCATTTGTTCCCAGAAAATAGTTGCTCGGCTGCTCGATGGATCTTCGATCACGGATCGGTCGTAAAAAGGAAGCTTGTAATGATCCTGATCGAGCTCTCCAAGCTTGGACACACAACTCCAGGCTTTGATGAATCTCACTATTGAACTTGCATCCCCCACAGCGTGATGGTTGCTTATGCCAACGCATATCCCTGTTTGTGGGAGGAGTGTCACCTGGATAGCAAGAACAGGTATGGCATTGAATCCCGATTCTGATTCTGCTGATTTCTCTGTAAAATCAGGGATAAAGTTATAGAAGTCATCGGCATCCCGAGCGTGGTAGCCCGTCAGGTGATTGAAGTCAAGCTTTTCATCTGCAACGGCAAAGGTTACAGAAACCCAGTCTCCGGGCAGATATTGTAATTCCGGCAGGCCGGAGTTTAAAGGGATGATTAAATTCCCTGCCAGGGGAAGATAATGGGTGAGAGTCTGGGATAGAGAAGTTTTGAGATGAGGGACGATGGTTTCCAGAAAGTCTGCGGCGGTGCAGGGGTGGCGATAGAATAGAAGGCGCTGGATGGGATGGAAGTGTACCCAGATCATGTCGAAGAATGTGAGGGGAAGACGGAACTCCGCCGCATCTTCGGCGGGCCCGACGCCGCATTGGTGGTGAATGGTGACGTTTTTTGTGGCTGTAGTAGTCATGATAGAGGAGGGGAGCTATAAGTTTCTCGCCAGACGTTCAGTTTAGATTAGAGTAGGCGGCTAATCCCCGAGTAGCATTGTATTTGGGCAAGGGGAAGCATTTTAAAAGCACACAAAAAAAAAGTGATGTATTTAATTTGCTAAGTGTTTCTGTGATTCTGTCAATGGCGGATACAGGTAGGGGCTAGGGGTGCCCTGGCCCCTCCTGCCCCTCGGCCGTTTCTAAGGGACCCAGTCCCACCTTGTAAAAAAAAAAAAAATTATTTGATCCCACTTATAATTTTTGTCTAGATCCGTATTCATCAATTGTTTGTACATGCTTTTCTCTAACTTTGATCCGTACATCTATGAGGTGTCGAAATCAAATTTCAATCTTTTCTTCTATAGAATAAAGTTCGGCACGTGGGTCATGCCAAGTAGACCACATGGCCTGTCTCAGATTTTGGCCACGCTGCCTGACATGGTACAGTTGGACAAATGGGCCGTGTTGGGCTCCAACAGTTAAGGATGGTACGGTACCGTCCATGTGGGTTTGCCCATCTCTACCATAGTGTATGCTAAAGAGTGTAGACACACATCGTTCACTCTTAAAAATATTATTTAAATTTAGATAATTCAAGTAAAACCAACTAATTACAAAATTTATTTGAAGGGTATATAGAAATTTATCAAGCCTACTCAATTATTATTTCGGGCCTAACTTGGGCCAATTGACCGGTAAACCTTTCAGTTGGCCCATTTCACAACGGGAATTTGATCCAATCGGACTGATTTGCCTTCTTTTTTCCTTTCCCTTCCACTATTGAAAACCTTAAATAAGTCAGGCGAGAGACCAAGATATTCGCCAAGAGAAGTGACCAAGATTCATATTACCAGAAAAACTGATTCTGATATCAAGTTTGGTGTCCCTTCCAGCATTCATAGTTAGGAATAGATGGTAAGTGCGGTTCTCACTTCTCCCTTTCTTTTAGATGAGGACTTGTGTCGAACAGGTTTAATGCATTGTATGGTGTTGTCAACTTACAAACTTTGATATTGCTGACTTGGGAAATTCGATCTTACTCTTGTTTCCGTTTCATGTCTGTGAACAATCTTGGGTAATTCCAGTCGGTGACGCTTCATACGAACTTGGGAGACATCAAGTGCGAAATCTTCTGCGACGAGGTTCCGAAAACTGCTGAAGTACGTTTTAAATTCTGCTTTCTTTTGTTGGGCTGACTTCAGAAGCATATATCCGTAGGTATTGTATAAAAGCTAATTGTTTGGTTAGTGCGCGGAGAGATCTGAACATGTGCAGTTCCATTCAATTAGCTAAAAAATGTGCAGTTCCATCATTAACTATTATGTTATGTTAGAAAAGTGTTCCCGGAATTGTCAAATGCCAGGTTTAGATGATGTTTTATATTGCGAGAGTACTGATAATTGATAGGCATTTCTTGGTCTGTAACAATAGAAGTTATTTCAGATACTATGCATAGTATTTTCCAATTTTTTCCTTTGAACCATCATCCGGATCATATATTGGAACAGGGATATGAATCAATGCATATATTTTCATAAAACTATCTGCGTAAAGAACACAATCCTACTTGACGTTGATATTGCGAGAACTAGTTACTGTTTGAGAACTGCTGATTTCTTAAGTGCATTTGGTACATAGAAAGAGCAAGTTTGGGCGGATACAGTGACTTGCTTCATTATTGAATGCATGACTTTTATTGAGTTTTCGTATATTGCAGAATTTTCTGGCATTATCGGCGAGTGGCTATTATGATGGAACCATATTCCATAGAAATATTAAGGGTTTCATGATACAAGGTGGTGATCCAACTAATACTGGCAAGGGAGGAACTAGTATATGGGGTAAAAAGTTCAATGATGAAATAAGAGAATCCCTGAAGGTTACTTTTGCCAGTATTTCATAAGTCTCATTCTTAGCACTTCCAAACATATGCATATTGATTTCTTTTTCTTTCTTGTTCTGATCCAGCACAATGCTAGAGGTATGCTATCCATGGCTAATAGTGGGTCTAATACTAATGGAAGTCAGTTTTTCATTACATACGCCAAACAGCCACATCTTAATGGACTCTATACCATCTTCGGTAAAGTGATTCATGGGTTTGAAGTTCTTGACATCATGGAAAAGGTGATGCCCCCAACTGTAGTCCCTCTATAGATTTACTCCTTCAACAACTCAATGCATTTTCATTTTGCCGTCTCCTGCTGTGATTGCTTTTTAATCCAACTTTGTTTGAACTTCTCCAGGCTCCAACAGGACCAGGGGATAGACCTCTTATGGAGATCAGGATCAATCGTGTGACAATACATGCTAATCCGCTTGCAGGTTAGATCAGTATAATGTTCATTCTTGATTGTTGATTGGCGAGCTGGTATGCCAATTTCTTCGGTCTGGACAAGTGAAGTTTATAGCTTGGCAGGTCTATATCTGATTCTGACGATTGTATCCATTTGTTGTGCACTTGTGTCAACCTTCTTGCCGAAGGTTCTAAAATCAAATGTCAATTATAGATAGTACTTTGATTGTTTCTGTACGAGTCTTCAACGCAGGATCGTTATCTTAAAAATATCGCTTTTCTTCCTCAAACTTCAGTTTTAGAAAAATATTTTGTAAAAAAAAAATAGATTGATTGTCAATTTTTTTTTCGTTCCAACCACCCAACCCACCACCACCCTTTTTTTTGTGGGGTGGGGGGGGGTGGGGGGGTGTTAGCATTTTTTTCTTTGGCTGTTGGTATGAGCGATTAGTTGGGATCACGAATGCGGGCCCTTTTGGCGAATTGTTGGCTCGAGCTTCAATCGGTTCATGCGTGAGGTTGTTTTGCATGAATCTCATGGATTAGTGGAACCCAAATGATTCTGAATACCATGGTCATAGGAAAAAAAAAACTTCCAAATAATATTTGCACTTTCAAGTTTTTGATACCATTTTAAAAACAAGACAATAAAAAAAGGGATATAAGAGCATCAAAGGTCGTATTGTTCTAAATAGTCAAAAGTAACTATCATGCAAGTCGTTAGCTTTATTCAAAGTTGACTTCTCCAAAGCTTTTGACAAATGTCGATTGGTTCATCTTATTTTCAATGATGCATAAGTTAGGATTATGTGAACAGCGGATTCTATGGATCAAAAAATGTGTCATCATAGTGCATGCTGCTGGTTTAATTAATGAAAGCAGTGCGGGAGAATTAAGATTGAGTGTGGCATTTGTCATGGTGATCCTTTGGCTCTGTTTTTATTCCTAGTGTCTAAATTTGCTACTTAATTGCGTTCATGAATTGAACCTCCTCACTGGAGCCAAGATTAGAGCTTCTCCTCTTCGAATAACACATTTGCACTACGCAGACGACACATTATTGTTTATTGAAGGCACGTCTAGTAATATATTTGTGATTAAGGGAATTTTGAGGATATTTGAACTAATCTTGGGGCTCTCTATAAACTGCTCAAAAAGTCAGTTATATGGTAAAAGATATGTGAGTTTATAACACAAAATCTTCATAATCAAATGTGGAAAATTGTTCAGGTTTTAGGGTTCACGATTTTTGCTCTTGTTTTTCCCCTAATCTTGTTTTAGCTGTAATTTTCACTCGTCTTCCAAACATTACACAGTGCTCTATTTTTTTTATCTAGTGTTAAAACTAGAAGTTGCCCGTCCCCCCGCCTCGGGTACGAACATGATTTTGGGGCACGGACCGTCAGTTTTCAAAAAATGAGCAGTCTGGTTTTGCACCGTTTTAGGAAACGGGGAGTGTGAATCAAAACATTTTTAAAACAAGCGTAACGCTGTGAACCTCTTTGGCACCGTTTGCCCGTTTGACACGGTTTGGCTCATCATAATTAGAAATGTGCTGGGGCAGGGGTACGTGGGACTGAGGCTACATCTTCATATTCCTTAATTCTGTTACTGTTAGCCTCAACAAAACACAATCATGTTGGATCGTGTGAGTCGATTTCTAAATTTTCCGAAAACTTTTAAATCTGGAACCAAAGTGAAATCGAACCCAAAACGTGTTGATTCGTGTAATAGGATGTTAGAGTGAAGCCACACTAACCTTTGTTCGTCGGAATCCGTCGAGACCTGCCGGAAATTTTGAAAGCACCGAATGAGATTCGAACCACGGAGGTCCCAAAGTAGGAAGACCCTCTACCACGAGCACTCCCCGGTGAAGTGAAGGAGTTGCTAGACTCCGGCGAAATCAACGGTGACAAAAAGGTCGGGAATTTTTGTTTCCTCTTCGGGTTTTTCACGCACACCCGCACGAGATGAAGACACGAAAATATATAAGCAAGATGAGGAAGTCTCTGGAATAACACGTGAAAATCTCATTTCGACTTCCCTCAACCACCGTTCTCACCGAAGAAGACAAAGCCGATGTCGCGATCGAAAACAGAGAAGAGAATGGAAGCCGAATTCGTTTTGTCTTGACCGAAATGAGATTATCTTATATGAGAATTGGGCTTTTGAGCCCAATAGAATTAATTCTCAATTAATTCTC
>JAOWBN010204840.1:0-14434 GCA_028565015.1 Pinguicula moranensis | reverse complement strand
ATGCCTCGAAAATGAACCATAACCCTCACCTATGATATAAAGAAATATAAATTTAAAAACTTAGAATTAAAAAAAAAGATCTACAAAAAATCCCTTAAATAAAAATTTGCTTAAAAAAACATACCTTTTTGTGTTGACACAACTTGGATGACAAAATCCTCTACTTGCCTAGTTGGGGATCGGCTCCCACTAGTCCTTTGGCTCGTGAGGCTAACGGTGTGCGAAGGGCCGCTCACACTAACCCTCTGGTTCGTGGGCCTTGTAGTCACATTGTCATGACCTAGATTTTGAGAACTTATCCCATTTCTAATCAAGGTTGAAGATTTGCCTCTCTTTCATGTTGACCGATTGTGAGAACCAATTTCGTTAGGCATGAAAATTGAGAACTTACTTCTCTTTCATGTTGACCATCATTTGACAAGTTCTCACCTCGAATAGGTGGAATCAGGGGCAGATAGAGTAGGGTGGCATGGGGTGTCATACCCCTCCTAAATCTTGGGTTATATCTTAAAAAAAATCATAAATCAGCCCAAATAAAATTAAGAATGACTAGCCACAAGGGAAACAGCGACAGAAACCATTGCCTTGCGCAGAGAAGCAAATCCGAAGTTGGAAGAATCCACTTCTCAAGAAAATGGAGCTCTACTCTACCTTCCATTCCTTCCTTCAGTTCACCATTGAATAGCTCTGAAACCCAATGTATCCAAATGCTTTGAATGAGATATTGTAATACAAAACATCTGTTTTCAAATTGTGATTTTTCAAAATTGCCCAATCACCACGAACGGATAGACCCGAAGCTTATGAGAACGTAGTTACTCGGAAAGATGAATAGAACTAGCAAGAACAACGAGAGTTTTTGAAGAGAACCCATGATGTGATGATAATATGGAAAGCATTGATTTGTTTTTAGAATTTTATTTAATTTAATGTTTTCTATACATACATATCATGTATAGAGTAGAGTACAAATGGATTTGTGCATCTAAAACAAACATATATTTTACTTTATTTTTCTTGATTGGCTTACTTTTGTTAGTTCTTTTATCGTTCCTCTAGATAGGGTGACAAAGCAGTAGCAACTATTTGATTAAGTTGATGTTGTTGTCATAAACCAGTTGATAATTTTGCGCTGAATTATTCTAAACTAATGCTCCACGAACTATTCTGTTTTGTATATAATAACAATTCTTCCTTGCTGTCATTTTTTTTATCTTAGAGCATTAGAGTATGGTAGTGCACATTGCTAGCTCTCTGAAAGCATGATGATTTTATCTTTTTGCAATGATTAAAAATGGATACCTATCAAAAAGCAGAGAAACTAAAAACAATTGATTCATTCTTCCAAATGAAGGAAACTTCTACAAGTGAAATTGCTCCTCCTCCTCCCATGCACAATCCGACTAGAGCCGAAAGTGAAGTTGCTCATCCTCCTCCTGAGCATGATCTGAATAGAATTGAAAATGAAGTTGTTCCTCCTCCTCCTGAGCGTGATCCCACTAATGTGGAACGTATAATTGAGAATCTTTAACATGACCCGGGCAAACGAATATCAATTTTTCAATATTCTGCTAATGATATAGATGCAGTGAGGCGAGTTGCCTAAAAAAAAAGGCATTTAAAACTATTTTGAAGTAGTATCCTTGAATATTGTTTGGAATACATAAGCATCGCTTTCAAAAAACTTGGTTCAAGCAATATCCTTGGTTAGATTATTCACCCACAAAGAATGTTGTATATTGTTTTCCGTGCTTCTTATTTGATGATGGGAATAATTCTCACAATGTAGTTACATCGATTGGATGCAGAGTTTGGAAACGTGTTAATGATGGAAAATATTGGCCGTTGCTCAAGCATGCTGGAGAGAAAAATTCACATCATAACAATGTTGTGGGTCAAATAAATGATCTTGAGAATACAAATCTACATATTGGCAGAGCCTTTGATCCATTGAGATTCGAGGTTTAACGAAAAAGACGATTGAAGCTTATGGAAATAGTTGAAAGCATCCAATGGCTTACTCTCATGGCTTGTGCATTGAGGGGACACCGTGAATCATCTTCTTCCAATAAGCAAGGTAATCTTATTGAGTTGATTAAATTATTGCGAACAATGAATGGTGATTGGGATGCTGTTGTTACAAAATCTGCTCTAAATGCCAAATATGTTTCACCTATGATTCAAAAGGATATTTTGTATATTTTTGCTGAAAGAGTTAAAAATACAATACATGAGGAGATTGGTGATGCATAGTTTTGTATTCTAGTTGATGAAGCAAAGGATATCGTAAATAGGCAACAAATGGCTATTTTTTGGAGATTTGTTGATGCTGGTGGCATTTTGAAAGAACATTTCTTTGAAATTGTTTATGTGAGTTACTTTTTGCTCATATTATTGAGATTGGAGAAGCGATAGCTACAGTTAAACGTATTACAAGTAAATGGATTAATCAGTTGGGTATTGTGCATCAACCTGGAAAAATTCGTTGGAGTTCACATTATGCTTCGTTATGTGACTTATTTGACATGTATGATTATGTGATTGTGCTTTTACGGGTGTGCAAAGGGAAAGTAATAATAATCCTACAAGTGGAAAAACTCGTAAGCATTTGGAAGTGTTATGGACTTTCAACTTTATATTCATCTCACACACGATGCATACGATTTTAGCTATGACTGATATGATTTGTCGAGCTTTGCAATGTAAGTATCTTGATATTTTGAGTGTAATGAATCTTGTCTCAAGTTTTAAAGCTTTACTTCAAGAATTGAAGGATGATGGTTTTGGTTCTATTTTTCTATTAGATTAGCGATTGATGTTTGTTAGCGTAATAATATTGATATAGCGGTTATGATTGGTTTGTATAAGGATCCTGAGGGGCGTGTTACAGGCGTCACATTTGAGGACCACTACTGAGTTGAAATATTTTATGCTGCAATAGATCATCAAATGGAGGAGACCAATTATAGATTTGATGATGCAACAGTGGAACTTCTTAAGCTCAATACTGCTTTGGATTCAAAAGATAAGTTCAAATCATTTCAGATTGATTATATTCATCATCTTGCTGAAGCGTTTTATCCTGATGACTTTAGTAAACAAAAGTTGCAATATTTGAGAAATCAGCTGCAACATTACCAGGTTGATATACTTTCTCATAAGCGCTTTCAAGGTTTATCAAATATTTCTGAATTATACTGGACATCAACTGAGACAAATAAAGTGTATGACTACCATTTGGTTGACAAGTTGATTCCTCTAATCTTGACACTTCCTGTTACTATAACAATAACAGAACGTGCATTTTCAGCTATGAAGTGTGCCAAAAATGTTTTTTCGCAACAAAATGAAAAAAAAATATCTTCTAGATTCAATGGTCCTTGATATTAAATGAGAATTATCTAACAAACAATGTTAATTCCGTTAACGATGATTTTTATGGCAAGAGTGGTCGTCGTGAGCGAAAAATGTAGATATTTTTTTGTTATTGGATTATGTATATTTTTTGTTAATAAAGTTTTTATTTATTTACCTTAAAAAAGTTTTAGACCCCTAAAAAAATTTGTCCACCCTAAAAAACATTTTTTGGCACTCCTGAAAATAATTTATAGATCCGCCATTGGGTGAGATTGCATTATTCTGAGTGATTTGGAAACATACTTTGTCTCACACCAAAAGATAGTGGCAGGTTACGTTATAACTCATACAATTGATCGTGTTGTTTTATTTCGTTAATAGCTGGGAACGGATTCTCTAGAAATTCGATATGGCGACTATCTATTTCAGTCATGCCCTCATTCGGGTGTTTGCTGAATATCACATATCCTTTTGAATGTTCGGGCTATCGAAGGAACACCCGTTTGATGGTTTTGGACCAAGTTTGTCATGTTGATGGGTTGGGTTGTGCACATATCACGTCGAACCCCATGATCACATATGATCTAATATTGGCTTTGTTCCATTCCATAACTCATATGGAGTGGCGGGTACACTCTTGCTTGGTACTCTATTGAGGATGAATATTGTCGTGAGCAATGTATCTCCCAAAAAGTGAATAGATAAGTTTGTTTGCGCCATCATAGACCTAATCATGTCAAGTAAGGTGCAGTTCTACGTTTCACAATGCCATTTTGCTATGGAGTGTAGGGAATTGTAAGTTGTCTTATTATGCCCTTTTCATTACAATACCCTTTGAACATATCAGAAAGGTATTCGCGACCGCAGTCAGTCCAAAAAAAATCTTAACTTTTTGGTCCAACTAGGTTTCTACTTTTGCTACGTAGCGTTTAAATTACATCAAGTGCTTCTTGGCAATGAGACAACAGATAAACGTGTCTGAGACTCGAGAAATCATCTATGAATGCGATGAAATAAGAAGCCCCATGACGTGCTTTCACGCTCATGGGTCCGCAAATGTTGGAATGGATTAAATCTAAGGGATTTGAGGCTCGAGAAGCCTTACCAAAAGGCTTCTTGCTAGCCTTGCCCCCGCTAAGCAAGGTTCACATACTGACAACTTTTCCTTAGTGAGTTGGTTAAATAGACCTGCTTAACCTATTTTGGCCAATATGACCAAGTATAGCATGTCATTTAACAGATTTAGTACTGTTATATATGTTGAAAACTATGGCAATGGATGAATAATTTGAATCGTTATAAATATCATTCAAACCCAGAACAAAAAAACTATGTTTGTAAGAGTCATGGCCAAATACATCGTCACCATGCTCAATATTTAATCCTCTAGGACGAAAATTAAATGAAAAATCGAATTGTAGCAAAGAAACAACATAAACCAAATAATAGCGAACTCCCGACACATAGTTTGTATCGTGTAAGAACAATGTACTCCCACAACAAAGCAGGAGTTTATAGGTACCAATATCGTTGACATTCTCTTCACTGCCATTCCCCATAGTTACGCTTCGTGGTCCGATGCCACAATGAAGAAACTTGACAAATCCAACACGGTCATTGACTACGTGTTGGCTGGCTGCTGAATCGACAATCTACGTAGGAAAGGAATTAGTAACTAATGCATGAGATAAAACACATACTTTGGCATTATTAGAAGAGTAAGGTACCTTTTTGGGCTCGAAACAATCCCGAGAGTAGTGTCCTTTCATTCCGCATGTAATATATGCTCGGAATAAAGAACACATCTTTAAAGTAATTCCTAATCATGTATGATAAGAATTGAAATTTAATTGCATTTAGCAAATAAAATAAATAATTTCATGCATACTAGATAATTTTAATTTAATTGCATGTATTTTCATACTAGACTAGTTCATTTAACACATAAATGATTTAAATAAATATAAGACATACTTATATTCGTAAAATCTTTTACGAAATTTTAACACAGTTAAATATTAAAAAAAACTAGAAGTTCTCTAACCAAATAATTAACACATAATTATCACCAAGAAATTATTAACACAAAGTTAATCAAAAAATTCAGAATAAATAACACATATTAACATAATTTTGAATTATTATTAACTGAATTATTTACCCATAGTTATTCTAATAATTTAAAATATTCATAATAATAACATAAGAATTCAGAATAAAACGCAACTTTACTCAGTATATTCCCAACTAAGTTGGGGTCTGGGGGGTCTGATGTACGCGGCCTTACCCTTGTCATTATACAAAAAGGCCATTTCTGTTTCGCGACCCAGGCGGGTATCGATCCCTGGATCTCACAGTTGTGAGGTGTAGTTGCTCACCACTTGAGCTACCAGGACTTGAAAATTCAGAATAATAAATATTCTATTTAATTGTTAATTATAAATTAAATTATCAACTAAGGGGGTATTTTGCACAAACCCTCTTATGCTTATAATTGGATTATAATTTTTAAGTAACATGATTATGCTTAACTTTCAAAATCAATATGATAACTGTGATTAAACGCATCCCGAACGTATGCCGATGATCATGTCTATCAATATGTATCATGTTAACAAAAGAAAAAACTGCATATGTATCATGTTAACTTTGATTCGTAACATTACATAACAAACGAATCATTACAAAATAAACGAATCATTTTTTTAATTCATTAACATTAACAAAATTTTCTGTAGAAGACGAATTACGATTTTGTTGTGTAATCAACTTCTAGTTAGGGGGGGTGGGCAATCGGGATTCCAGATCGGGTATGCCTAAATTCTGATCCCGTTCTGAATTATATCGGGACCAGATTTTTGGTCCCGATCCCGACCCGAGGCCCAAAATTTATTGTTTTTAATATTTTTTATTATTAAAAAATGCATAGTAAGTTCAACCAAAATAACCAGAAATATGCAACAAGTTCAACCAAAATAACCAAAAATAAGCAACAAGTTCAACAGAGTCGGAGAGTCCCAATAGGCCAACAATTAAAGTTGAGTAATAGTAGAACTAGAAGAGCGAAGACAACTGCTGAAACTTTCTGAATTTTGGAGAAACTCTGCATACATTATAACCATAAACTAAGTTAGAATGTGAACGAAAGAATATTTAAAGAACGAATTCGAAAGAAATAGAACTTAGAATAATTACCTTTCTCACAATCACGAGCATCAACTTCGCATTCCATAGCATCATCTTCCTCTCCTTCCATAACCACTCCCATAGTATCTATGCATCTTGATTTTTTTGATATCCAATTTTGTGTCAACACCAGTGTATCAATTGGGATAGGGGTCGTAGAAGCACGTGTTGAATCCAAGACTCGACCTCCAATGCTAAAGATGGCTTCTGATCAAACATATTTGATCAAACAACTGTCAAAACAACAAGCCTCAGCATGCAACAAACATATTTATGTGTTGAATATCCTTTACATCAATCAACTTGTCCCAAAATAAGTTCTAAAATGTACATAAATAATTCTACAGAAATAATCTCTCACGGGATCACAAAATTATACATTTTATGATGGGCGAAAAAAATCAATGGGTAAGGAAACTAGGCAACAGAAAAATGCTATGTTCTACAAATGCTACTAGGACTATAGAAGGATTAAGGGAGGGAATTAAAATTTTTGAGGCATCAAGACCTCTTCACATAAGCAATGCCGAAGTGAGGATGGTGAGTAAATTTAAAGGAAACTTTAAGTGATGGTTCAAGAGGCACTAACTGACCAAGCAGGTTAAGGGCAATACAGTTGAGTTCAACCACCTGCTCTGTCTGGCGAAGCTCCGCAAATTTATCAGAAACACAATTCAACAGAGATTATAAAAAATCTGAACCAGCACAACAAGACCCAACTAATAAATCAGAATCACTAATTTATCTGAATTTGGAACTAGAGACTGAGAGACTCCACGATGAAATGGCAAGCCGGCGTAGAAGATTGAAATCGTGACAAAGCGGCGAGTCGGTGAAGAAGATTGAAGTCGCGAGGAAGAGGAAACGAAGAGTGAATTCGCGAAAGCCAAAATGTATTCTAGGACTTAACACTGAAATGTGATTGCGGAGTGCGGACCATGTCTTGTTTTGTTTAGAATTTTTTAATATTTTAAATTAAACATTGTTTAGTTTAGTTTTTTTAATATTTCTATTGCGGAATGCGGAAACCGCAGTTTTTTGCGGCCGGCTCTGCATTCCGCTCCGCGAAATTGCGGAAAGCCCAAAAAGCTTCCGCATTCTGCTCCACTTTTGCGCGGAGTGGAGTTTGAGGATGCGGAAGTCCGCGGATGCGGAGAGCAAAAAATCCGCATAATAGGAAGAGATTAGGGTTTAGGAATTAATAATTAATTAAATAATTAGCGACTAATTGTTTATCTAATTACACTTTTAGCCTTTACCCTAATAATCTTATTAAAAGACTGTTTTGTCCAACACATTTCTTTTAGTTATAAAAGTAGTCCAAATCCATCATTAGTCTTCATACATACACACCTTGATCATAGAGGCGGAGTTAAAAGAGACTGATAACCATTAAGTCTTAATAATTCAAGTAATGGATCACCCTTTAATAAATGAGAGATCTCAGGTTTGATACCCAGATAAAGCAAAGGCCTTCTAAAAATGTGCAAAGTGTGTGTTTTCCTATAGAAAAAAAGAAAAAAAAGAGATTGATGGTGTGCGTATATATATTATTTTACTGAACATGTACTTTTATTTTATATTTAGTTAAAGGAAATTTACTTCTAAAAAAAATAAGAAGAAGGCTGATAACACTTAAATATATTTTTTAAAAAATGTAGCTGACCCATTAAATTTAAATTTGTATCTCTCACCTACACATTCCTCTAAACTTTACCCGGCAAGTAAACATAGGAAAAATGGCCCATGGCCTGGACCCGCCAAAGAAAAGCACATCTGGTCCCAGCCCACAGGCTGTAGGTTGGATGGGTCGTGCCCGGGTCATGAAAATGCGACCTGTGGGCATGGCGACTTGACCCGCCAACTCTTAAAATAAAAATTAAATAATTTTTTTTATTCAGGCCAACCCAACCGTGCCTAACCTGGAGTGTCGGCCTGGCAGGCCACTCGCTGGAAACCCGCCGTACTCTCGGGCGGACACGGGGTTGACCCGCCGGGCAAAAGGCACATTTTTGTTTTCAAAAAAATTGAAAAAAAATATTTATTTTAAAAAAAATCTCGTTCGGCCTGGCGGGCGGCACATGGCATGCCGGGTGGCCCGCGGGGCCGAAGGAGCCAATTCATTTTTCAAAAAAAAAAATGTTTGGCCTCGTGGGCGGTATGTCAGGCCCAACATTAAAAAAATTCAAAAAATTTAATATTTTTAAATTAGAATTCTACCTTTATAAATATCTTTCACTCCATTTTTTTCACACTCAAGTAAACTATTTTCTTATTCTCTAGTCTTACAAGTATTCTCTCTCGCAATTTTGTTTTGGTTCATTTTCTGTCGTAATTTTTGAATTTTATTCGTTTTATACTCCATTAATGTCAAAGAAAATTGTTACTTCTCCACATGATTTTGATGTTGATCTTGATTTTGATAATTTTCTCGACATGAATTTCGATTTGGTTGTTTTGTGCACACCACCGGGTTTGGAGGTGAAGGAGGCAATAACACCATGTTCTACAACGGCTCGTAGTAGACGTGAACGACCACCCACTTTCAACACAAAAAGGTATGTTTTTTTAAGCAAATTTTTATTTAAGGGATTTTTTGTAGATCGTTTTTTTTTTTAATTCTAAGTTTTTAAATTTATATTTCTTTATATCATAGGTGAGGGTTATGGTTCATTTTCGAGGCATGTATTAACTAAGCACCCAAAACAGGTTGATCTCGATCCTACACAAATCCAACTGTTTAGTTCTTTGGGTTCTATCGCAAATGCAAGTGGATTCGGTGCTGGAACCGGATCCGGAGGTACAAGAAATAGGAAAGGTCTAGTAGACCTAATTTGTTCAAAATCTCTTCCATTTAGTTTTGCATAAAGTTTAAATTTAAAAACTTATGTACGTACATGTTTACAACCCATATTTTCTAAAGTTTCACGTAAATCATGCACTAACGATATTGCAAAAAAACTTAATAAAAGAAAAAGCAAGTTGTGTCAGTTTTTTTCATCTCTAGATCATAAAAGTTTCCATATGTAGTTATATATGGTCAGATCTTGGCCAAATGCATAGTTATATGGGTGTTACTTGTCACTGAATAGATAATGAGTGAAAAATATAAAAAAGAGTAATAGCATTCTGGTTGTTTATAATGCACACACCACACAAAATCTTAGCTCTATGCTTATGTTAATTTTAGAAGAATATAATTTAAATAAAACAGTATATAGTATATCTTTTGATAATGCATCTAACAATGATGTAAGTATAGAAGATTTAAAAATGTTATGTGATGCTACTTTTCATGGTCATTTTTTTCATATTCATTGTATGTGTCATATTATTAATTTATACGTACAAGATGCTCTTAAAACTATAGATTTAAGTGTTAACCCAATTTGATGTACTATACATTTTTTGTTGAGTAACCTAGAGTACTTAAAGATTGGTTTAAATTTTACAAAAATAATAATGTTAGGCCAATAAAAGTTTCTTTAGACATAGCTATCTGTTGGAACTCTACATATAATTTACACAAATTGTAACTTATAAAGAACTGTTAGTTAGTTTTATAAATAATAGATACCAATGTGTATATATATATATTTAAATATAAGTGATTGGTTAGAGTGTGAAAAACTCTTAGAATTAGTAAAATATTTTAATGAATACACTAAATTATTATCATATATATGAACTAACGTTTCACCTTATTATACTTATTTGTATTAACGTAGCAACCATTACAGCAAGTTTTAAAAATAAACCTAATTTCACAGCTTTTATAGATGCTATTACGGAAAAGTGGTGTGTGTCCATTGCAAATGGAGCTGCAAGAGTCATCATTGACAATTCTTTTAATTTTAAGCTATTAATGGACTAGAGCAAAGTGACTCTATTAAATTCAAGTGCTTCTATTTAGTAAAGTTGCTGAAACTCAATACATTATATGACGCAATGCATATTGGGTCGCAACGGAAACAGCCTCTTTGTATACTTACAAGGGTAAGGCCATGTACATCTGACCCCCAAGACCCCAACCTAGTTGAAAATATACTGGGTACGTTGTTGTATTACGAAAAAGTGGTGTAAATATCTTTTACATATACCACCACTTTATCTTTTGGACCGCCGAATAAAATTAGAGGGTTTGAAAAAATCATTAGAAGGTTATTATGGTGATTTTAAAAATGAGGATGAAATACTCATTGTCGATTAAAGGACCATAATTTAAAAAGTTGAGACTTTATTAAATGAATTATATGAAGAGTATCAAACCAAATTCAGTATTCCTGTGCAAACTCGTAGGAGTGAGAGTGCCTCAGGTAGTGGTACATCTAGAACAACAATACAAGGAAGGATAAAAAAATATAATGAAATCTCTATCGAAATGCCCTAGGTCCTCGTCAAGTTCATTTACGTGGAATTTGACACTTATCTAAGGACTACTTTTGAGATTGCTGAGACAATTGATGATTATACCTCATAATGGGAGTTCAATATTTTTTTTGGGTGGAGGAGCAGAGCAATTTTTTTTCCGATGTTATCGATGATTGCAAAGGAAGCTCTAGGATGTTTGGTTTCTATTGTGACCGTCAAACGAGCCTTTAGTACGGGAGGGTACATTTTAGATGACTGACGTTCAAACCTTCATCCACTTAACTTGGAATATCAGACATGTTTGAATGATTGGATAATTGTTGCACGTAGAACACAAGAATATGCACAGTACAACGAAGAAGATGCATTCGATACCAGGGATCTTGAGACGGCATCGGCGAGCAATACGAGCCCAAACAATAATGAAGAGTAGACGGTTCTCCATTAGGTGAGTAAGTGTCACACGATTATTTTACGGGCTAAATTGTTTTGAACGCCCGGCATAATAAAACATCCCTGTGCAGCCGAAATTGCTCACAACTCCGTCAACCCTTGGTTATTGTAACTTGTGAACGAACGGAAGAAAACAAAGTAAAGCCAGGGTCATTTTCACTCAATCAAAGAAACGAGGCCGGTTCGTATCTCTCCCAACCTTACAACTTGCTTAGAACGAATATCTCAAGACGCTCCTAGCAAGGACGTTTTATAACTCAACGCCCGTTACAAAAGCTCTCCTAAACTCTCTCATGTTTATGATTTATTGTTTTCTATCTCGATGATTTACATTTGTAAGATAACTATATGGGTTTTTATTCATTTATTTATAAAAACATAAATGATAAGTAGACAACTTAATTATAAATATTAATATTTATAGTTAAGCTCAAACTCTCTCATATTATTTTTTAGTTTATATAAAGTTAATAGAGTTTATAATTTATAATGTTTCTTCAATTTATAAACCCTAAATTTATATAAAGTCTAAACAATTATAAACCATATACCCTAAAAGGCTAAACCCAAATATTATATAAATATATAAATTTAAAAACTTTTTATTAACTTATAATTTATATAAAAACTTATAAATGCTAATAAGTTAATGTAAATCCTAAATTATTACCCTAAACTCTAATATTATATAAGATTATATAAACTTATAAACTTATAAACTTATAAACTTTAAACTTATAAACTCAACATTAACAATTTTTGTACATTTTTTTAGCATGCACAAAAAAAAGTTTTGAAATAAAAACATTAAAACGAACCTGAGGGCCAAACCCGGCGGTTCAACCGTGTCCGAACTAAAAAAATCCGAAGGTTGGCATGGAGGGCCGGGCTGGTTAAACCGGTGCCCGTGCCAAGCCTGCCTATGTCTATCGGCAAGATTTTTGTAATTGGCTATGAAAGAATTTATTTTAGTTATCTCGCTTGGCCAAAACAAAACATATGCAACATGCAACATCAAATCACATTGGGTTTGACTAATCCATATGGTTCATTATACGGCAACCCCACGCATGAACCGATTAAATCTAGAGCTAAGAATTCATTGAAGGGGGCCCATGGTCGTGGGCCAAGTGAATTGTTTGCACCCAATGAGAATTGAAACCTAGACTTCTTTTAGGATAATCCAAGTCATTCACGACTAGGTCACTCCAGTTTGGTTATATATATATACACACACACACACACTAGATAACCAACATAACACCCCGCGTCAAACTCCTTCCAAACTCAAACAACATAAATGACCCCCCATAATTTTTATTTTCCTCCCACTCCTCCTCGTGCCCTCCTACCCACCGCGCCCCCATCGGATCCCACGAAAAACCTCTACAACTCATCCAAGCCCCTCTTCCTCCACTGCATGTCCGAATCCCGGCAATTCCTCTACGGTCACAAAAGTTATGCAAAATGGTGGGGCGGGATGATAGCTAGAATTATTTATGGAAGGAGCAAATAAAGAATCAATCATGTTGTACAAGGAGGCTCAGTTTGGTAGCAACACAAATTTAATCCTACGAAAAGTATTACTTCGCACTACTTGTCGGATTGCGTAATCCGCCTTCCGTTTGGTACACATTTTTCACGGTATCCGTATTGTATACGGAGTTATACACCTCATATTCTGTGTTTGGTATAAGCATATTATTCTGGATTACGCCTGCAATGTCGTGCATTTTTAGAAAATTTCCTTTTTACCCCTGCCATCTCGATATAAAAGGTTCTCTCATTTTTCAAGCAATGTCTCAATTCCTTTCCCGACGCTTCAAATCTCATTCCGACCTCTCGATTCCTATTCTGGTGCCGGTTCATTTTGTATCCCCTCCTTCCATCCCTTTGATTTCCAGGTTGAAATCACTTCGAACTGCAACAAATCCTCCACGGTTGAAGTGGTTTCCCCACTACTATACCAAACCCGCTTGTGTCCTTGCGGATGGCGCCCCAAAACTAAACCACCGCTCGAAAAAATCTTTTGCCCATGCGGCGCAACCTTCGTATTCAGTCCGGGGGACCTCCTACGTCGTTACTGGAGAACGGACTTTGGTCGTCGCATCAATGCATGACTGCCTGGGGCAGATTCAACAAACCCAATAGTCCTTGACTCTCTGACACTGTCTCCGTCACCCCCTGCTTAGGATTCCCCCAGATCTGAAGTCGTATCCTCTACACGCTTGCCACCCACAGCTCGGCCTGCCTCCCCACAGGAGGTAACTTCCCAAAGGAGGTTTGTGTTCCCCCCTATGAGGGAAATCCTGTCGTTGGAATACCTCATGTGGGACATACTCAAGGTACTTTTAGCATTACCGTACGTTGTTTCCTTTCCAATTTTATGGGACAGTATGGGTTGTCCGTGGTGGCATGGTCCCCGCTATATACATCATACTTTTTGTTACTTCATTCTTTATTTTTCGACCATGTTGTTGCATGTTTTCTTATTTATTGTCCTCACACATGCATGGCGATATGCAATAATATAGATTTTTTAGGTACACCTCAGGTCTCATGTCGATGTTTTCGGTTGTCATGAAGTTTGAATGGATGTCTCAAGTTAGGAGTCTTCGCATTGCTTAAGCGCGTTTTGATTTCACCCATTGCTTGAATTGTAATAGGAAACCATCGAACCGTTGTCGCCAAAGCCAAACCGAAAAGCCCTTTGCGACTAGCTCATAGATCTGGTCACGCGCGACAAAGGCGGCTCGAATGAGTATGACACCATATATGAGGAATTCCTCAAACCCTGGGTGCTTTCGCCGGTGCTTCCGCTAGCCACCCGCTACTGGGTTGATTGGTTCGACGAACAGGTACATAAATGTTGTATTAAATGTTATTTGCTAAATTTCAAGGAGTTGCCCCTTCTACCACGGACGGGGGACCATCTGGCATGACGGGTAGTGAAGGCGGAGCCGGCAGGCCATGTGGCCGTGGTGGCGGACCATCGGGGGAAGGCGGATCAAGCGCCACAAACGTAGGCGGGTCTTCCACAGGCGATGCATCCATAGGCAAAGATTGC
>JAOWBN010204829.1:0-14436 GCA_028565015.1 Pinguicula moranensis | reverse complement strand
ATAAGGTAAGTAAGATTATATGGGATTCTCCAAATCTCCATCAATATTTTCTTCAATCTCTTCCTTGTTATCAGTCAGTTCAATGCCCTTGCAGTTAACCGATCATGACTATGATATAATTGAAAACATCAATCATGTTTTATGATATAATTGAAAACATCAATCATTAACAAGTACACAAAGAAAAAAGAAACACAAGAATAATGATATTGTCCGCTGGCCGAAACACTCACGGTTTGGTCTTAGGGCTGATATCCCAAAATGCTTACTATATAAACCCTCTACATTTTCTCTTCTCTAAACAGTGTGGGACGGATAACTTCAACATAAATCAACAAACACACGATTCGATTCAGTAGTAAAAAGAACCTGCGCTGAGCAATTGACCAAAGTCCTCTTCAGTAAAGACGTCGTACCATAATTCTTATCCTTCATAACTGAAACCGAACAAGCCAAACGGAAGAAAATTGAATAGCCCTTACGAGGAATCGATAAGAAGTGTTGTAAGAGGAAAACCGCCACCCACCTTAACACTGCGTTGGCTGAAGCAGCAATCCAGCACCCAACAAGCTTGTTCTTGATCGTTACACTTCATAAACATCAACGGCGTTCTGAACTCAATGATTCGGTGCTTCGCCAGTTGCAGTTGATCCGACAATCTCAAAATGATGTGATGATCCGACAAATGTCACTGGGCTGGAATCAAGACAAGCCGACGAATCCTCAGTAGGCTGTAAATTATGGGCTTCATGGATTTGCATCGAGCTGCAGAGAGGCTTGAAAACTCTCAGTGGCCCAGACTCAAAAATAAGAGAATCTTGAGCCCAAATATTTCTCAAAAAATGAAAACGTCCAAGAAAAGTACAAAAGATCCTATTCCTGAGCCTTTGGAAACTCTCTTTTTTCTTTTTTAACGGCAGATAATTTTAGTGTAATAAAATAAACCAAATTAAAAACAAATAAGTAAACTTGAAATTTAAGAAAACGATAAATTAGACTGAAATAAAATAAAAAATAATTAATGCGATGAAATTGAATGAAATAATAAAAATGATCAAATTCAACTTACACTCAATTCACAGTTTCCATGAATCAAGACGTCATGCCAAAACTCGATCGTCACTTCACATTCACATCAAAGGTACACTCATGCTTCTTTTTTATTTTAATATTAATTTCGTTCACTTCATTTATTTATTTATTACATTTTATTTTATATTATTGAGTTGAAATTACCTGATGTTGTAGGTCAAAAAAGTTGATAAAGTACTTTTAGTATTTTCTGGATTAAAAACACCACAATTTCGAATTTTCAAAGTTTTTTTTAATCGGAAAATTTAATTTTTATTGAGTAATCGGCTTAGGCCGGAAGAATTACAACTCTCCTTACAAGCGCTTATTTAATCAAAATACATATATGGGGTTCCATAGTCAATCCCTTAATACCAGTCCTACTTGTATTGTGTTATACATAATTGTCTAAATCCAGAAAGGGACTTTAGCATTCTCCAAGATTGAATCGGTGGAGGGTGATACCGCATTAAATACAAAATTATTACGAACTTTCCAAATTTATCACACTAGACTATCCCAAATAGATTTTTAGACTTCGCACAATTTTCGAAGTTATAAAACCCAAATAATTATTTTGGGACTAAAAATTACAACCTAATGTATCATTCCAATCACAAAACTATGTAAGAGTCACTTGTTACAAGAAAAATAGAGAAAACTAAAAAAGTAATGTTGGCTATTTTGTTTTTGATTTCTAAAGCTAAAATGAGCTACAAGTCAAAAAAAAAACTAGCACTAAAAGCTACATTGCTGAAACATAGGATAAACTTGGTATGAAGTGTAACCTTTCTAGGTTATGGTTTATATATAAGCTTGTTCCTAGGTTCCCTAAATAGTGCATTTTATGTCTCCAACTGGTTGTTTTGCCTGCCCTAATGTAGAGGAGAAAAGCTTTGTTGAATGGTCACCATCTCCATCTCAAATGTCCCACCCAGTAGTACTCATGGAATTGCTTTGGGCTTGTCCCAATAGGGAGGGAGGTGTAGGTGGGTCATAGTCCATGCATAAATAAATCATTTTGTACCTACTTTAAATGTGAAGAGATATAATTTTGTGGAGGAAAAAGGATACCAAATCATGTTAGATTTTATGTGATATGAAACGTATCTATGGGGTTTAGGGGGGACCACCTCAAATAATGGTTGCCCCTTAGATCGATGGATTGGTCATTTTTGAGAAAGTTGAGATATCGATATAATATATATATATATATATTTAAAATAAGTGTGCTACACTTAAAATTAAAATAGGATTGTTAATGCAATTTTTATGATACTTCGGACATGTTTGCAAATTCCACGAAAAAATATCTTTTGGTTTTGGGTGGTAAAAAAATAAATTTGAAGCATTTGTGATTTTAGCGTTTGACATTTGGTGGTGAAGAAGCCAAAAAAAAGTTCAAAAGTAAGAAGAATCTTTGGGATAGCTTTTGAAATGCTTTTGACGATGATAATTTTATAATTATTTAGAAGTTTAAATTTCAGATATTCTTACTATTATAAACAATTCAGATATTCTTAATTTAAGGATATTTCTATCATTTTTCAATTATAAGTTAATAAAATTATCTTTAGAAATAAGAATATGCAAATACTATATTTGTGACTTTTGCTATTATAAAACATATATTGCAAACACTTACCATATGATATATTTGAGTAAATTTACTTACACGTAAGCACAAGAACTTGCAAATACCCCCTTATAAATTACAATCCATATGATATATTTGAGTAAATATAATTTTTACAGGTCAAACACGCGCATGATTCCAATTTTGATTACTTTTTTTTATAACCGGGTATCCAAACAGAATCCCACCAATTGGGCAGAACAGCAAGCGGGTCTAAGCCCGACTAATCCCCGAGGTCATGATCAGACGCCAACCCACCCATGACCAAATAGTATCACGGGCCGGAGTGGTGTGTCCGAGGCCCGGTGGCGTGGCCCTGCGGGGTGTCATCCAGTGGGATCGAACCCCTGGCCTCTAGGCAAGCCCTGAGGTCAGTGCTTTACCCCTGTGACAACCCGTAGTGTTTATGTATTGGGTTGACTTATAAAAAAAATTAGGGGGTGGGGGTGGGGTGTTTTCGGCTTAAAGAACTTTTTGGTCAGGGACACCGGGGCCACCCATCTCGGTCCGCCATGAGCCTACAACAAAACTAATGAAAATTTATTATTTTTTTATGTGAAAAATCATTATTCTTGAAAGAGAAACTAATCTACTAGGGTTTGCTTGATCCCATAAGCAATATGGAGCTGACATATTTTTTTAGTAACCTGTGGTATCCGGAATCTGAATATCCGACTAATCCACAGAAACTCATGCACGGCGACCCAACACATAGATCATGCCAATCACGGGTCGATGTACCCCGTTGCCCGCGGAGCTGGCATGTTACTAACAACAACAAGATGCTATTCACTTTGGGATCTAGAAAGATCCAAACAATCCTAAGTATATCATTATGATTGATTTAGATCCTTAATCACTGTAATCTTTATCTATTTTCTATACATAAGTATATATATATAGGTGCAGAGTTGCATGAAAATCATCGCTGCAGTAAAATTTGAAAGGTGAAAAAGTATATCGAGAAAGAAAAAGCAAAGATGGGTGTTATTTTTATAACCATGATTGGCAGCACGGCTGAAACTGAGAAGAGAGGCATTTTGTTACTGTAGTCAATAGTCAACTTGCTTTTTTGCCTGGATTAACACTTCTCCCGAAATAGAGATCATGGTTAAATAAATGGAATTATTGCTGTATAACATTATTAAATTTGTCAATTTTGGGAGAAAATTAGTCTTTTCATTACTGGCGGATCCATGAGTTTCCCCAAAGGGTGCTGAAAACTGTAAATATTTCCAAAAAAATAATATCATAATACTGATTTTAATATTAAAATTTTAAATAAATTTAATTAGAGTCTGTTTTCGTTCACCCTCTCTCCGTGCCCCTTGGATCGGATCTCTGTTCCTTTTTTATTCTCTCCCATTCAAATCATGCGTTTTTTTAAATCCATTCAACTTGGTACTAGAAGTGGGTAAATGAGCGGGCAAGGGTTTTTGTTGGGCTCAAACTTAGCCCGACCCATATAGTTTCCGTACAGTGTAGTAAATGGGATGGATCCCAACCCGGCATGGGTCCTGACTCATTTGGTACAGCCTATTTTATTAATTATTTGTTTAATAATATGTTCGCCTAACAATAAATTAAAAATTAAAAATGGGTCATACCGGCCAACCTACCGGGCTGAAAATTTGGACTCAATCTAGCCCTTCAAGGAAAATGGGTTGGACAAGCCTGGCTTGTTTAATAGGTTTAGGCGGGAAGGGTAGGTGGGGCCCATTTAGCCCAGCCCGAATGACTACCTCTACTTCATACCTACGAAAAAAATGATTTTGGCGCGAACCAACTGCCTCTTTTTTGGGGTGACCTTGGTATCTGGTACCATTTTGGCCCGATTAATTCATAGGATTCATGCACAGCAACCGGCCAACCCCCACACATGAACTTGTTGAAATTCGGGCCAACAATCCCCCAAATTTTGGGGGATGCATATTGCGATTTTGAGCCCAATCCGAGGAGTCACATACTCCTTTAGCAAAACCAATCCGACCAAAGCATCATGAGTGGATCCACTTGCATGGCCATCCAAACCAATTACGTATTCACAATCATGAACCAAATAATTTAAGGAGCGCCTAGTAGAATTAATTAAAAACCATTAGAGCTTAATTAATCAAGAGGGAGAAAGCCCAACAAGTCATAAAACCTGAGCCCAATTGATGAACATGATCGACCCAATTGAAGATCATGCAACCCATGCATGAAACTCCCAACTCTCATGCATCTCCTATGGTCAAGGGACCAAATAAATATTGGAATAAGAATCAAAGAGGTCAAAGACATGTTGAAAGTCTCACATGCCACAAGGGGCAAATGCATATCAAGAGTTGCTAGTCAAAGTTAGCATTAAATCATATTCATGAATCTAGACTTCAAATTCATGTATCTAGTTGTGAGATGGTCGAACTCTCCTACCCTACGAGTAGGAGACTTGGCCAAGTTTCTAAAATAGTTCTTGCAAGATAAGAAAAAAAGTGTTTAGTGAGGTATGCCTCCGAGCTTTTTACAAAAACTCTTCCTACTTATCTAATTTTTATTTGATTTCTAGTGGTGTCTATTTTACGGCCTTATTATTAGTTCTTATTTAAAAAAAGTTCTCCTCAGGGTTCCATTTGATGATGACTATATTTTTCAAAACTGTAATTTTGGTTTCCAACTCTTTATAGTTATAGGGTCAATTGCTCAAACAAATTTTATCTGTTCGATCTTGAATTTAAAACACCAATAACTGATATTGCTCAAACATAGTTGGTTAAATTTGTATCACCGCCGTCTAGCCCCAACCACCTCTTTCTCCCTTTCTATACTTCCTTTCTTCTTTTTTTGGATTCTTTTTTTTAGCAAGAACCCTTTCCGCGTTGGAGAAATCTTGCTTCCATTCGGAGGCCAAATTGTTGGTGAAGTTGGTTCTGCAATCCAATGCTGGATATGCAGTTGCAACATTTTGTGGTAATTCATAAACAGAGCACAACTTTGGCTAAATACACCCACCCCTTGTGCTTTCGCAAAAAATGCACTAAAAATTTGGTGGTTTGAAAATAAGCACAAAACTCCATATGCTTTCAAAAGGGAGTGCATTACCCTACGTGAACTACACTCGCTACATCTGTGAATGGGAATCTATATAATAAAAAGTTAATTTCCTCCCAGGGTATATAATGCATATATTTAAAATCACAGTGGATAAAATGCACCAATATATAATCAGGAGTAAAATGTGCATGTTTAGAAAAAAAATAAAAAATGAAATTTGATAGAATAAAAATAAATAAATGTTCAAATGAATATAAATTAAAATGACTGAAATAAAAAAAATTAACTTAATTTATTTGTAAAATTTTTTATTGTCATTTCAATTTACATTATTTGGTTTTTTTATTTCAGTTTATTTTATTTTATTTAATGTTAATTTAATATTATTCACTTCATATTTTCCTTTACTTTAAAAGTAATTTTAATTGTTGAAACTTTTATAAAATTGTTTTTTGTTGTAGGTTCTTTTTTTTAAAACCATAAGGAGTAATATGGCTATTTTCAAACTACAGGTGGTGTGTGCAATTTGTTGAAAGCATGGGGTAATGTGTCTATTTTCAATACGGGAATTTTTGTTAAAAAATTATATAAAATTAATGCTTGGGCAATTGTGCTACATTTTGAAACTATAGGAGATTTTGTCATTTTGTGGCTATTTTCAAATCACAGGATTTGTTTTTTTTACATTTTTGCCGAAGTATAAGGGATGTGTGCATTTCGCCTCCACGAAACAACATTAGTATATAGTATATAGTATATAGTATGTAGTATGGGGCAATTGGTCAATGCTTGCACCGGAATAGCAACTGAATTAGTGAGAGCACTTATAGTTCAATTTATGCACCGACATTGACGAATTTCCATTTGATAGGAAAAAGTCAACAAATGTCATAAATACAAATGCCACACAAATCCTACACAGACTATGGATTTAGCGGCCAGAGATGGCTAGAGAAGGCATGTTAGAATTCTCTTGTATTTTCTATATAAATCATGTACAAACAAGAAAAAAATAAGAAAGTTTGAAATACAAATATTAGAAGCTTCAAATTATTGTTCTTCATTTTCTTAGCATGGTATCAGGTCTCGGATCTGATTGAATATACTCATCATCTACCAATTTGTTTGTCACAATGACAAACGAGAAGCCCGACGACGGCATCAAGATTCTGGCACTAGAAAATACAACGCCAATGAAAATCTCAAACCAATTAGCGGCTATTCTCAGACAAATGCAACCTGCAGACAATAGAAGTAGTCAACCACTCCAGATTGCTGTAAAATTAACAAATCACAACTTCACCCTTTGGTCACGACTCATGAAGGTTGCGATTGGCGGCAGAGGTCGCCTTCGTCACCTGACGGGCAACCCTCTGCCACCCAAAATCACGGATAAAGATTATCCTGAATGGGAAAGTGATGACTTAGCTGTTGGCTCGTGGCTTTTGGATTCCTTGGACAAAGATCTTGTCCCTCGGTTTGCAGAGTTTCCGAGCGCTAGAGAATTGTGGCTAGAGCTAGATACAACTTTTAGCAGTGGGGCAGATTCCCTACAAATCTTTAATCTCACCATTAAAGCCAACAAACAAGTATAAGGCGATGGGTCACTTGAAGATATATACAGTGCTCTCCAATGCATATGGCGAGAAATCGATCGGCGCGACCCAAATCCAATGAGCTGTGCAAAGGATATTGCGACTTTCAACCGACAAACTCAAGAAACTCGCCTATTCCATCTATTAGGAGCAGTTAACATAGAATATCATCGAGGAAGCAAGATTTACTAAAAATGACTCCGTTACCGACTGTCGCAATAGCATACGCTGCACTTCGCCGCAAGGCTACCCAACAATAAATCTTGGTTGGAGAGATTGGTGGCAGCCTCAGCAGTGGCGTAGGAAGTGATTTTTCAAACCGGTACCGGTCATAAATAGTGCGACAAAACAATCCCTCATCATCCTGTACCACTGGTGACATAGATCGAAATCTTCTCTGGCGTGATGAATGTAAACGTTCCGAGCACGCGACAGAACGATGTTTCAAACATATCGGGTACCTGGAGACCGACAAAAGGAAGTTATGGTGTGACGAGTGTAAACGGAAAGGCCACTCCACCGAAAGATGCTATAAACGGATCGGGTATCCGGATCGACGCCAACAAAAAAAAGGTGGAAGCGCGCACACTGTGGGCGCACTCGAAGAGGCCACCAATCACAGCGGTAGCGAGCAACTCCGTGGTGGCGGTGAGCAGTTCAGTCACGACGGCGAGCAGCTCCGTCGAATTCCCGAGCAGTTCTGTGAGAATTCGTCTGGGTTTGTGGGAGCAAATCCTTCAGGATTTGTGGGAGCTTTAACCTCAAGAAAAATTGAAGAAGGCTCGACAACATTTACTGGTGAACTTCGTGGATCAGCAAGACAGATAGAGAAACACAGTTCCAACATTCAATGTCGCGAGAGTAATGGAAGGAGTTCGAAATTACCCCTCAATTCCTCTGGTAAAATGACAAATTTAACCGCTAAGTTTGATATATTACAAGACTGCCATCGTGTTTCTCAGAAATTGCAGAAAGATCCCTCATATTCTGGACAGTTCCAAGAGCAGCCGTCAACTTTTGAACTCTTTCGTCAGACACACAAAGGTTCACAAAAATTGCAGCGAGATCCCTAAATTCGTGGGACTTTCCATGAGGAGTCCTCAATTTTTGGTTTTTTGCAGAACGAGTTTATAGTTTCATGGAAATTGCAGTACCGCCCCTCATCTTCTGGAAATTCGCAGAAAAGGGCTCCAGCTTCACAAAAATTACAAACCGCCCCCAGTTTAAAGAAAAACTCCCACCAGACCCTGGGATTAGCCATCCTCAGTATTTTTTACAATGATTCTTTGGTTCTCGATCTTCGGACTCTCCTGAACCAAAAGATATGTTACCCGCTCGAGCATGTCTAATGGCCACAAAAAAAAATTCCCAAGGGCTCTTTGATTGTGGGGCGACAGAGAGTATGAAATATGATGCCTCAGACTTAGTGACAACTTCAGCACCAAAACGGACACATGTTCAGACTGCAAATGGTGGACTCTCGGATGTTAAGGGGGCTGGCTCAATTGAGCTATCCTCAACCTTGAAACTACCTATCTGTCTTCAAGTCCCGTCTTTGTCAGGGAAATTATTGTCAATAAGTCATGTGTCAAAACCATTAAACTGCATGGCTGTAATGTATCCTACTTTCTATTTCTTACAGGATATCCGGACGGGGAAGATCATTGGGCGTGGCACTGAGCATGACGGGCTTTACTATGTTGATGATGTGGCTCGACCTGGAGTTGCTGGACTAACTCACGGACCAACGGACAAGAAGACTTGGTTGTGGCACTGTCGGTTAGGTCATCCATCAACAGGGTATCTTAAAATCTTATTTCCACATTTATTTAAATACCAGACAAATTTTTCATGTGAGACATGTATTTTAGCTAAAAGTCATCGACAGTCTTATCCGGTAATTAATACACGTGTTCCTATTGCATTTATCCTTATTCACTCTGATGTGTGAGGGGCCTACTCCAAACTCTAGTACTAGCGTGTTCAAGTATTTTGTTATATTTATTGATGATTGTACACGCATGACTTGGGTTTATTTTCTCAAAAATAAGTCTGATGTTTCTGAAAAATTCCAAGCATTTTATACACTTATTCTAACCCAATTTCAAACTTCGATCCAAGTATTTCGATCTGATAATGGGGAGGAGTTTGTTAACTCAAGACTGAATTCTTTCTTTACTGAAAAAGGCCTTGTACATCAAACCTCTTACTCTTATACACCCCAACAAAATGGTGTGGCCGAAAGAAAAAATCGAATTCTTTTAGAAATTACCCGAGCCTTAATGATTGAGTCTCAAGCACCTACCTACTTATGGCCCGAGGCTGTAGCCACTGCTGCATACCTCATCAATCGACTGCCAACCAAGATTCTCAATCTTCAAACACCACTCCAAACTCTTTCTAAACAGCTCCAGGTCCCTGAAGCTCTATCCCTAGAACCACGAATTTTTGGAAGTACAGTCTTTGTCCACATTCTTAAGGAAAACTGGACCAAGCTCAACCCTTGGACTCTTAAATGTGTCTTTGTTGGCTATGGAATCAATAAAAAAGGATACCATTGCTATCATCCTCCATCTAAAAGAATGTATACGACTATGGATTGTAACTTTCTAGAACTTGAATTCTATTACCCTTCCCAATCTCATAGTCAGGGGGAGACACTATGTGACTCATTCGATTGATTACTCAGTCCAAGTCTTCTTGCAACTGTTTGGCTGTTTTCCCTCTACAAAATGAATCTCTGTCCACACTACACGATGGGGATCAATGTGCTCAGTCGCCAACGCCCGTGTCTTCACCGACTTGGAATCCTGAGATAACCAATCCTGACCCCAGTATTGATAAGCCCTGTGATAAACCAAGTTTTGTATAGGAGACAGAAGAAGGAGAAAATACTCTTGAATAGGTACCCACCAAATATGAACTACCTCCAAGGAAAAATCGTGGTATACCAGCAAAAAGATGTGAACCGGAACATATAACACGAACATCTAAGTATCCTATGGTGAACAATCTCGAAATAAGAAATCTGACTACTGCACAATCTTTTCTGACCTCATTGTACACTGAAAAAATTCCTAGAACAGTGGTTGAGGCTTGTGAAAGAATTGAATGGAGACAAGCAATGGAAGATGAGATGATTGCACTTGAGAAGAATGGTACATGGAAAAATGCATATTACCAACAAACAAAAGACTTGTTGGATGTCGATGGGTCTTTACAATAAAAAACCAAGCAGATGGTACTATTGAGCGCTACAAAGTTCGGCGGGTAGCAAAGGCTATACACAGACATATGGTATAGATTATGATTAGACCTTCTCACTTGTTGCAAATATTGACACAATCAGAGTTTTATTTTCTGTAGCTGCCAACAGAGATGGGCCACTTCATCAATTTGATGTCAAAAATGCATTTATTCATGGCGATCTTCAAGAAGAGATATACATGGAACCCCCACCAGAATATTCTATGCAATTCAAGGAAGGAGTAGGGTGCAAACTAAAGAAGGCTCTATATGGCCTTAAACAATCTCCACAAACATGGTTTGGACGATTCACAGAGTCAATGAAAAAATATGGATATGAGCATAGCAACTCTGATCATACACTTTTTCTGAAGGAAAAGGTTAAGCGAGTCACCTGATTGATTATATATGTAGATGGTATGATTATTACTGGAGATGATACTCAAGAAATTGAACACTTGCGACATAATCTGTTTCAGGAGTTTTAAATGAAGGATTTGGGCAAACTAAAATATTTTCTAGGAATTGAGGTATTGAGGTCCACCCAAGGTATATTTATCTCTCAAATAAAATATATTTTAGACCTACTTGCAGAGACAGACTTGCTTGATTGCACACCAGCTGAGACGCCTATAATGATGAATCAAAAATGAACACGATATGAGGATGAAGAACCTGCTGAGCAAGATATATATCAGCGATTGGTGGGAAAACTCATATACTTGGTTCACACTCGACCTGATATAACTCATGCGGTAGGAGTGATCAGCCAGTTTATGCAAAATCCCAAAAGAAGACATATGGAGGCAGCATTGAGAATACTTCGATACCTAAAAGGGACACCAGGAAAAGGAATAGCATTCAAGAATAATGGGCATCTGGATATTCAGGGATACACTGATGCAGACTGGGTTGGATGTCCTGTCGATAGAAGATCTACATCTGGATACTTTATGATGGTTGGTGGAAATTTGGTAACTTGGAAGAGCAAAAAGCAAAAGGTAGTAGCCCTATCTAGTGCAGAAACAGAGTTCAGAGGTATCGCTCGAGGTTTTACTGAGATACTTTGGATTAAAAAATTCATCACAGAACTTGGTTTCGAAATAAGAACACCCTGCATCATCAAATGTGACAACAAAGCAGCTATAAGTATCTCAGGGAATCCAGTTCAACATGATCGGACGAAGCACATCGAGGTAGACAAACATTTTATCAAGGAAAAGCTTGACTCAGGAACAATCAAATTGCTGTTTGGTTGCTCAGAGGATCAATTAGCCGATATATTAACCAAAGCAGTACCAAGCAATGAATTCATCAAAGTATATTACACAAATTGGACATCGAAGATCCGACTGTCCAATTTGAGGGGGATTGTTAGAAAAAGAAGTCAACAAAATATCATAAATGCAATCCTACACATCCCGTAAGACTAGGGATTTAGCGGTTACAGAAGTCATGTTAGAATTCTCCTGTCTGACCTGTATGATTCTCTATAAGTCATGTACAAACAAGAAGAAAATTAAGAAAGTTTGAAATAAAAAATACGAGAAGCTTCAAATTGTTGTTCTTCATTTTCTTATCACTCTGAACTGTGTATGGGTTTATTGTAACCATAGTTTCGCTTAGAAGAAAAAGAAGAAAGAATGAAATGATTGCTTTGTTGATTATATAGATCGATTTAGTTTATTTTCTTTCAACATTTTTTTTATTTCGAGATGAACTTGAAGCACAATAGTGTTTGATAATGTTTGTTTCCTATTTATGCGTTTTGCAATACAGGAGGCAGGTCGGTGATTTTCTGGATACTCCCTGTAAAGAAGTTTCTCTTTGAGTATGCTTTCTCCCTCCAGGTGCCTATAGGCTATATATTTCTTTGAAGAATGAATTGCTCAGAAGGGTTGGATTCTAAGTGAAATAGGAGAATAAGTTACTTAAGAGGTGTTTTGCGCAGACCTTCTAATCCTTATAATTGGATTATAAGAACTTTTTTTGAAAAAATAAAAAGTTATTTTTGAAAAAATGTGCTTATAATTGGATTATAATTTTAAGAAGGTTGCGCAAAATAGGGGCTTATTTGATTAGTGTTTTTACTCGTTTTAACGATTTAGTTATTTATTTGAATTGAATTTGGCAAATATGCAGTAATTGGTGGTACGTCCTTTTTGCGAAGGTTTCCAGCTGCTCTCATCTTTGTTTGTTTTTTTGTTCAACACTTTTCATCTTTGTTACTTGTCAACTAATTAAAAAACTTTGATGATAGCACTGTGTTTGTATTTGACAGTCTTACTCGTAGGAGAATATATAAGCTATTGTACACTGTCTATATAGACATGATATTAACAAACAGTTTACTTTATGCTTGCAAAAAGGTCATGGATAAACAAAGATATAATTATATCTATTGGTGACTTTTGCTATATCTTCTTCATGCATACTCTTTGCTTTTTATGATTTACTCGGTCTGGATGGTTATTCCGATTTCTAATATTTGCTACGTGGGTATTGCCATTTGTTGGCCCTCTCCTAATTGGGCTTGTACCAAAAAATCTGGGCGACAACAAGCTATACATTAGGTGAGGGAGATCTAATATCATAAAGTGCATGTGAATTTTTCTTCAGTGATAAATGAAGAGTAGTAAAATCATAAGGTTCCAACTAGATTGGTGATGTCTGAACTTTAGTCTAAGTAACATCTATTGAACTTTTGTGTAGCTGAAGGAACATGTTTCCAACTGGTGGGCTATGTTATCTTCTATGGTTGTTGTAGTTTCAAAGAACTCAATTGTTTTTTATATGGTTTAAATGTTATGGTTAAATGAACTTAGTGCATATGTTTATGGTTTCAGATTCTATGGTGGTTTAAGTTGCAAGAACCTTTTTGAATACCAAAAACATAGCCACAAGAAGAAGATTCATCAGAAAAAGCCATATTCAAATATATATAGACAACCAGTTGTGGCTATGCTCACTATAAAAATTCATAAGAATTGCAAGTGATCAAAACGACATATATACATATACAACTTACCAAAAATGTCATTGAGTTGTACCATGCTAAACAACAAATAACTCGTTGGCTTCGTACAAATATGGATATTTTTGTTTATGGAGCCCTTTGAGTTGGTCACAAAAGTCTGTCAAATCTCAAGGGCATCAGGTTTGTCCTCGATCAAAATGGGAATTTCGGCACAGTCGCCTGGTTCAGGCCTGTGTCATGGGATCGTGGGGAGCGCGAATGGCGACGAAGTTGCTTCCATTTTGCCGAGGAAGCGCGAACGATGACATTCGTGAGACAAAGTTGCTCCATTTCACCAGGGAGCGCGAATGGCAAGGAGGACACTAAGGTGAAGCCACGGTGTCACGTCTGTGAATTTGCGGGAGAAAAGGAAATGAGGGAAACATTAGGGATTCAGTTTTGTAGGTATATACTATATATATAGGTGTTTATGAGGGTTACTTTGGTAAATTAGCACATAAATTGATGACGTGTCAGAGTTATCCATACATTATCATGCATTACCAATCAACTTTGAATTTTATCTGTTGTCCGAAACACCGTCAAAAGTTGTGTACCAGATGGGGTGTCCATTTTTTAATCCTATACAAACACCATAACTATAAAAAATACAAAACAATTGTTAACCAACCCTTGGACTTTTTACTATTACACGCTATGCTTGCAAAAGTTAAGTTCCTCAACTTGAACATGTCTTTTCATTACTCGTTTAAAAGTCAAAACTAATGACAAACACTTCGGTAATTGTGGATCGTATATCTTAAAATCGTTAGAACGTATCTAACAAGTACGTGAAACGAATTCCGTACCTTTGTGCGGAAGCGGTTTAGATCGTAGTC
>JAOWBN010204818.1:0-14436 GCA_028565015.1 Pinguicula moranensis | reverse complement strand
TCAAAGAGTTCAACCGCTGGGATAACCCGTTGGGGGTTTGAAGAATTGATAGTTTTTTGGTTCAAGGGTATCTGGAGCTCAATTTGAGCACCCAACTAATCCCCGTGTACAATATTACGTATTTATATTTTTGGATGATTTAATTAAAAATAATAATTCTCGTTAATGGCATAATTCCGCCACTAGTTCATCACTGCCACCGCTAACTTAGCGGATGACAAAAATGTATCCGCTATTGCCGGTAGCAATGGTGGAAGCGGCAAAATTTCGCCACTACCACTTACCATTGGATAGCCCAAGTATTTTCTAAATTCTGAACTCCAAATTGGAAGCCCTAAAAATTCAAATCTCTTAAACCCTAAAACTTAAATCTTAATAACCCAATACCCTAACAGATCGAACTTACAGCAATTCAATTATGTAATTAATATCAGAAGTTCGATAACTAAAGATGCAAAAATTCTCTCCATGTCATAGTTTTGATCTTTGTCTCATGAAACTTAAACTTGGAAAATAAAGTTAAACCGACCTGCATTAGTGACTTTCAGCTGCTTTCTTTTTTTATAACGCCATGTAAATATATGGCGCTTTTCTCTATGCACTGTTAGCTTCCATTTTATCGCTGTAATCTTTTGACTTTTGTCAGCCTAGCATACAGTGACATTTATTCGGTGATTAAAAAGCTGAGGTGGAGGCAGGACCTGGGCAAAGGGCGGAACTAGCCCTAAAAATTAAGATGAGCTAAAATACGCTAAAAGAATTTAGATGATCAACAAGCAAATAGGCCAGACTAGTGCAAAACAGTGATAATTCTCACAGTTACTTCTTGAGAATGAAGACTTGGAGACAAACTTGAATTAGAAATGTTATTTTTCAACACAAATATCTGTAACAAAAGATGAATGGTAGCTTCATAGCGGAAAGAGTAAAGACAGTTGTCAAACCCTTCCTTTGCATCTCTCTGTCATCTTGCAAATCCAACGTCAATACAAATTTCTACCACAAATGTTGTCCATATAAAGAGAAAAGTAAATGGAAAAGCAACCACAAAAAGAAGAAATTATAATAGATATTTCAATAGCCAACGCAAGCAGAATTAAAGTCTTTTTGGGGACTCCAGACAGAGAAAACTAGTCATAACTTTAATCAGACACTATAAGAGTTCCAAAGAATGCATATTCTGCAGAACTTTTGATGACCCACAAACCAACCTACTTTATCCAATGAATCAAGAGCAAAAATATCGTGATTCTTGTGTGCCTTCCCTAATCTAGAGAACGAATTAAATTCTTCAAAAGCAATGTCCTGAAACCAAAAAGGTATGAGGAATCAAGAATCAAATCTTCATCCCCCTTTGGTCTTTTCGGCTATTCGAAAATGTTACTCTGATTGTTCTCGATTGGTTAACCAAAAAATCCCTATGTTCTCAACAAGTGAAAATTTAAGTTGTTCAGATCAATTGAAAAGAGAGAGAAGATGATCAAAAGGAAAAAGATGGTGAGAGAAGGACGAAACGAAAGCTAAGAATTATGATGGGCCGTCAAAAAATATGGAGAATGACGCCACTATAGACTGGGCTTAGCCAAAAATTGGCCCCGGGATAAAGCCCGGGCTCGCCTGTACTTGGATCCGCCCTTGGCAGAAACTTAGTGCAATGTCTTATTACTACAACGGACCCATCATTAATTATTTGTCACCAAACAGAATGTATTTAGAAAAATACTTAGTTAAAATTACAAGAAAACATAATACAAAAAAAATAAAATATGAAAGAAAAATAAAAAGAAAAGAAAAATCTAACCTTCAGAATTATCAGACCTAAGCTAAATTTATGATATATATAAGTTGGCACTAAGTAATACTCATAGTAGGAATTTAGTAATAACGAAGAGAGAGAGGCTCTGGCCTCTCTCTAAACTCCAGCGCCCGACCAGTGGGACGCGGCCGCTCCTCTTCCGCGTCCCAGCTCCACCCCGTAATGCACCGCCGCTTTGCCGCCTATTCAGCCGTGCTCCGACGCATTTTCAGCCGTCTCCTGCCGTGCTATGGCGCGTTTCCAGCCGCTTCCTGCCACGCTTTGGCGCATTTCCAGCCGCGCTCCAACGCGTTTCTAGCCGCCTCCTTCCGCACTCCGGCATGTCCCTGTTCCGGCGCCTCCTGCCACGCTCCGGCGTGTCCCTGTTCTGGTGCCTCCTGCCGCGCTCCGTCGTGTCCCTTTTCCGACGCCTCCTGCCGCGCTCCGACGTGTCTCTGTTCCGGTGCCTCGTATTACTGCTCCTGACAGTAGTGATATGACAATGACATGACAGCTGCTGTCATGTCACTCTGCTCAAGGAGACTTTTGTCTCCTCGAGCAGAGCAAATCTGAACGTGGCTCGAGGAATCATTCCTCGAGCTTAGGGTTTCATAAAGGGCCTTAAAATTGGGCCTAATTTTGGTAATTGGACTTTGAAAGCCCAATTTCTTTGTATTTGTGTAATGTGGGCCATTTTGGTCATTTTAAATAACATTTACCTATAAAAAAAATACTCATAGTAGGATGTGTGCGTTATTTTGCGGCTAATTGGACTTTTTATTCGATGAAATTTTAATTCAAAAAAAATAATTCTGACCTTCTTCTCTTTCCCGATATTGAGAACTATCAACTCCACCAGTCCTTTTGTATTCATCAAAACCCAAGCGTTAACGGCTCCCTTGTCGGAATCTTGCAAAGCACTGCCACGACAAAAGTTCCGATGATTTTTCCAGCGCATGCTGCCGTTATGACCGGCACCAGTAGCCCCACCTGGACCACACTATTGACTTTCGACATGTCAGTTTTCATCCCACTCGAAGCAAAATACAAACGTAGCAACAAACACGAAACGAAGTCTTCGATCCTTTCCATCAATCTCCCCTTCATTTGGGATCGTTATCCCAAACACAAACGCGCTGAATATTGCGTGTACTCCGATCAAGTTGGTGAATCCCGACGCCAGAACGCCGACGAGTGCTATGCAGATGTACGCTTCGTCAGCCGTCGTACGCCCTGGCGAGAACCACCATCCCATCCACTTCATGGCCGGATTCACCACCACCATCATGAAAGCCATGAATACGACATCCGAGAGAAGGACCCAAACGGAGCTAAGGCCACTATTGTTCTTCCCGCCGTTGCCTGAAGGGCAGCAAACGGAAAGTAGAAACTTTTCCAAAGTAATAAGAAACTTTTTTTTGGTAATTAAACTTTATTTATCTCAGGAAAAAGTGAAATATTACATAGTATTCGTATCAGCGGCCGTCTTATATTGGCTGCACAAAACTACTTATCAACAAAACATGAACTGGATATCAAATCTATCCTCGTCTCGAATTCCACAGGGTGATGGATGTACATAACTCCGGATGTTGCCTCCATTTGCTGATAGAAGCTCCCTCAGTTGTAGTTTGGCTTGCCTGAAGCCACTGCCATAGGCTCAACTTTACCCTTTCAAGCATTTGCATATTGTCTGTAGCTGCATCCCAGCGAATTTCGTTCCTCTCTTTCCAAACGTACCAAGTGACACTTTGCCATAGCCCTTTCCATAAACCGATGCCTTGCTTCCCTTTTATTAGCCCCATATGTTGATTAAAATGTTGTTGAAGCTTGTTGTGTCCCACATAAGTTAGGCCAAACCATCTGTATACATCGCACCATAATCCCCATGCTTCTCTGCATTGGAGAAATAAATGTGAGGCATTCTCTTCAGGTGAGCCGCACAGAACAAAACTCAATTCATTCTGATCCAAGTTCATTCCTCTCCTAATCAGGTTTGCCATAGTTGGCAATCTGTCTTGCAACGATCTCCAGGAGAACGTTTGGACCCTCCATGGGATGAATTTGTTCCATGCTTTAGCTAATTGTGGTTGTGTTCCTGTACATCCCTGCAAGGAACATAAGATTAGATATGCTGAGGAAACTAAATAGATACCTGAGGGATCTCCTGTCCAGTGCCATTGATCTGTCCCCTGCTGAGGGCTCAGAGGTTTTTCCAGTTGCTGCAATAGTTCATTAAATAAGATGAGCTCTCTGCCTCTCAGTTTCCTTGTGAATTCCAGAGACTAATTGCTTCCATCCGGTTGATGCTGAAATATCTCTGCCACTGAGGAGTGCTTCTGCACACTGAGTCTATAAAGCTTTGGATACTGCAATGCCATAAGGCCATCTTCTGTCCAGTCATATTTCCAGAAGAGAGTTTTTTCTCCTCCTTTTATGTTTAGACTTATTCTTCTATTGAACCATTCAGCCTTGGATGTTCTCCATATATCTTGCCAAATATGAGATATGTCTCCTGGCAGTGTGATGAGTCGCCAATCGCTGAGATGATCTTGATCTTAGAAGTACTTGAATCTGATTACTTGATTCCACAGATTGCTTGTTTCTGTCCTCATACGCCAAAGCCACTTTGCCATTAGTGTTGTATTCATTGATTGTAGCTTTTGGATTCCTAGTCTACCATCCTTCTTCTGCATACAAGTATTTTGCTAGCTTATCCAATGTATTGCCCTTTTCCTGTTGTGCTTCGGAGTCCATAGGAAGTTTGCCATAATCTTCTCCATTTGCTTCGTGACTTTCTTTGGAGCTTTATAAAGAGACAGATAATAAATTGGTAAGCTGGAGAGAACTGATTTCAACAGGGTGATGTTTCCTGCAAGAGATAGAAGATTTGTACTCAAAGAGGTCACCCTTTTCCTTATAGTTTCAACCACTGGTTCCCACATTGTACTCCTTCTGGGATTGGCTCCCACCTGGAGACCTAAGTATATGAAAGGAAGTGATGATGTGTTGCATTGCATTGTTTTGGCAAAACCTCCCAGCTGCTCCCTGTTGCAATTCAGACCATATATCTTGCTTTTTGTAAAATTGATAGACAGCCCTGAAACCATCTCAAATAATCTTAGAACTGCTTTGATCATGAATGCATTTTGTTGCGTCCCTTCGGAAAACACTAGTGTGTCATCCGCATATTGCAAATGAGTAACCAACTTCTGCCCGCAATTTAATCATGATAGCTTGCCCAAATCGGCAACTTTCTTTAACATCAAATTTAAGCCTTCTGCTGAGATCAGAAATACAAAAGGTGATAACGGGTCTCCCTATCTGATTCCTCTTCTGATCTTGAATTCTCCTGAGCTACTCCCATTAACCAAAACTGCCGCATGTGCTGATGTTACACACTCAGTGATCTACTTTATCCAAACCTCACTGAAGCCAAAGTTCCTCTTCATGTCAAACAAGTAGGGTCAGTGCACCTCATCGAATGCTTTTGAGAAGTCAACCTTCACTAGTAAGCCTGGCATTCTGCTCTTGTTAGTTGAATGAATCAACTCATTTGCTATTAGTACTCCATCTAAAATGTTCATGCCTTTGAGAAATGATGTTTGTGAGTTGGAGATCAGCTTGGGAAGCACCTGTTTGAGTCTGTTGGCCAACAGTTTAGCTAGAACTTTGTATCCGCTGGTAACTAATGAGATGGGCCTATACTGTTTGATTCTGTCAGGACTGCTTACCTTGGGGATTAGAGTAATGAAGGTTGTTTCCATACCTTTAGACAATCTTCCTTCACTATGAAATTCCTGTATGAATTTGATAAAGTCTGTTTTGAGTGTAGACCAATACTTTTGGATGAATCTGAAGTTGAAACCATCCGGGCCAGGGCTCATCGTCGTTGAGCAGCTCCACACAGCTTGTTGTATTTCTTTTTTTGAGAATTCTGCAATCAACAAACTATTCTCTTCTACTGTGAGCTGTGGTACACCTTGCACCCTGAGAATAGGCCGCTCCCAATTATCTGCATTGAAGTGAGCAGAGAAATGATCCCTGATTCCTTCCTTTACTTCATTGATCTCTTCTGTCCATCTCCCATTGAGATTTACTCCCCTGATTGCATTCCCCCTCCTGTTGCTTTTAATTCTTGCATGAAAATATCCCGTGTTGCAGTCCCCCTCTTTAATCCACTTAGCTCGAGATTTCTGCTGTAGAAAGATCTCCTTGTTGCTCATAGCTTGTTGTAAATCACTCCGAATTGCTGCTCTCTCACGTTGCTCATCTTTGTTTAGACATGTCTCTTCTTCCTGCTCGTTTAGTCTTTGAAGCTGTGTTTTCAGATCCTCTATGTTGGTATCTATGCAGGCAAAGACTTCCTTATTCCATGTTGTTAAAACTGTACGAAGCCTTTTCATTTTCTCATGCAATACATAGCTTCCCCAACCTGTTACTTCTATTGTTGTCCATTCTCTATTGATGAAGTCAGAGAAGCCATCCGTGTTGTCCCAACAGTTTTGATATCTAAATGCCTTTGGTCCCCAATTCTTGCTTTCTGCTGCCAGCAGTATTGGCCTGTGATCAGAGAGGCCCATGTCTAAGCCACTTTGGTAGCAGTCTGGCCATTCATCAAGCCACTGCTCAGACAGTAGTATCCTGTCTATACGACTACAACTTGTTCCTCCTCTGCTTAGGCATGTAAATCTTGTCCTATGGAGTGGTAGATCAACTAAGTTGTTCCTCTGAATAAACTGACTGTATTCCATCATTTCTGCTCTTGATTGTTGACTACTACCTCTGCGTTCTGATGCTCTCCTAGTGGAGTTGAAGTCCCCAGCAATGCACCATCTAGAAGTTGGGGCGGCTGAGATCATATTGGTAACATTGGTCCATAGTGCTCTCTTTTGCCTCCGTGTACTTGGTGAATATATGCTGATAATTTTCAATGAGAAGATCTTGTTGTTCCCCTACTGTCCTTCCACTCCTAGAATTCCTGACGAGCTTCAAGAATTAAGCTGTACAAATGTAGATTGTCTCCATATACATAATTGGCCGCCTGAGCTCCCACTAGCATCTGCAGTAGCCCAATAAAAGTCCTCATTCTGCCATAGTTGTTTGCATATCCCTCTAGTAATTCCGCTCAACTTTGTTTCCTGAATACATAGAAAGTCTATCCTTTGTGTACGTACTAGATCCTTAATTTCCAGCTTCTTTCCACTTGTGCCAAGGCCACGAATATTATAAATAGCTAGTCTCATTGTGTAGTTGGAGTTAAGTTTTGTAATTGGTTTCTCGTGCCATGTGAGCTGCATTGCTTGTCTCTCTCTTGCAATTGTTTTAAGCGTTCCACCATCTCTGCTCTGGAAGATGTACTCTCACCTCCTAATTCTTCTGCCAAATTCCATATAGCTTCTGCCTGTTCTAGTGATCCTTCTAGTACAAGTTGATCTTGCTGCTCACCCATATTTGGGAGCTGCCTCTCACTAGAGACTATTTCAGTTATCCCCCCTGAATCCGGTCTTACCCGTACTGGACTTATTATTGCCTCAATGCGTGATTTCCTTGGACTCAACCTGAGTGGAGTTGATGTTTCTCCCTCCATAATTCTCTGTGCCTGTGCCTTTAGTTTTCACCAGATATTTGCACTGGATTGCACTTGCTGTACAGATTAATTAGGGGCATAAGGGTGAACGTATCTGAATCCTGCGAGCTGTATTTCGAGTTTGCTTCAGTTTCTCTCCCGTTCTTACCTTGCATATTGTCTTTTTCTTCAGCAGAATTTCCACTCCTTTTGAGTTAATGCATTTGAGCTTGATCCCTTTTGGTGTGTTGACTGAGTAAGAGAGTTGTGAACTTACCAACCTGCACATCCTCCCTTAATAAATGTTGTATAGAACTTTTCCCACCGTATGTTGAAGCACTCTAGTTTAATTCAGTGTTGTATATTTTCTCCTGTACTTGCATATGCCCATCCTTTTGGCTACCCGTGTTCTAAGCTTCTTTGGTTTTGTTCAAAGGCCCTTGACCTTGACCAAATTTTTTTTCCAACGGCTCAATTTGATTTGTTATTACTCCCAAGTTGCTCTTTTTCTGACTACGTGTGTCAGATATTGTACTGTCTGATTGGTTCAAATCAGGACTCGGTTGGTGTGCTGGTCCTCCGGCGTCTACAGTTTTTGGCGAGCATTCTCCCCCTATTCCGATTGCAACCATCTCTTCCGTTACGTTTTTCCCCATTTTTACTCGCCACTGCCACGATTCTCCGACTTTCCTTCCTTCATCCGTGCTGATTCTGTTCCCCAGAGCCGGCCACTCTTCCGACTGAAGTCGATTGTAGTGGGCTAATTTCCCCCAAGGATTCCTGTTTGGATGTTCATATGCTTCCGCCGTTTCCTCTGCTATTTGGATGCGAAAATTCCCTTCTTTTGTAACGATTTCTATGGTTTTGTTTTGATTGCCCGCCGTCAGAATGTGCAAACGTGCATACTGCATCTCAGTTAATTCCAGCATTTTCTTGTCTATTAGCATCAAACTACCAAGGTGGGTTGCAATATCCTCGAAAAATCCCTTGAACCAACAGTGTAATGTTGTTCCTCTGACTTGAACCCACGCCGGTCTCGCTAGTTTCCCATTAACCATCTTCCATGGCCTCAAGGTATAAGACCCATTTTTGTTGTGGTATTTCTGTCGTATAGAAGACGTTGCATTTCTTCTGTCATTTTTAGTTGAACTAATACTTCGCCTTCTTCTAGTCTGGCCACAGTACTACCCATGTATCCTGCGTCTTCATGTATCTTAGAAATGCTAGTGAGATCTATGATTGGACCTGGTTGACCTATAAGGCATTTCTCAAGCCATTGTGCAGCTTCTGGATTTGGTGAAAATGAAATGGACAGCTCTGGCAGAAATCTCTTTTGTTGCCAGTCTTGCGACTTTGTGCTCGAATTTTGTTCTGCACTCGTACCCTGAGCTCCAATTGTTCTTATTGGCCTTGCTTCGCTGACTTGGACATGGTACGAACCAACCCGAATTCCTTGAAGTCTCTCCAGTGTATTAGGATCAACTATCTGCTTTGCAAATCTCATAAAGCCAAACCTACTGCTCTACACTTGCTGTTGCCGTGGTAAATGCACATCCATGACCATGCCAAAAGCTGAAAACACTAGCTGCATCTCGTCTTTCCTCCACGATTGGGGAAAGTTACTGAAGTAGTAAGAGATAGATGAGGCCCTCAGCTTTTCAATGTATTTCGATAGAGGCCTCCTTCTTGGCACGACCAGTTTGTTCCTGTCGGAATTTCCCACGGTGGTCCATTCGTCGTCTGTTGTGTGTTTCACCTCATTTGCCTGAGGTAACTCTGTTCCGGGTCCTGAGCTCTCTTCGAATTCTGCGGGTAACCCCTGCTCTGCCGTAGCAGAGGAGGAGGAAGCCATTTGACCGTTGGATGTTAGAAGATAGGAATTCTAGTGAGAAGCAGGAGAATTTTCTCTCTCATCCGTTCAACTATTAATTATTTCTTCGAGATCTAAAATCTGCGAAAAATATAATAAATTCTACTTTTTTGGTGAAAAGTTTCATAAAATCAACTAATTTGACGTTGTGTACTAATTAGTGCAACCTATATTTCGTTTGATTATATCCTACTTTTCTGATTTTTGGACTGAATTGTTGTTTACCTACAATAGCTATAACTAGTGCCAGAAAAATCCACGTTGCGATGTCGTTTAGAGCCGCCGCGGCCATTGCTGTTTCCCCGACCCAAGTTGTGAGTAGCTTGAGCTCTGCTAGTATGCGCGCGAGTACAGGGAAAGCTGTGATGGACAGCGCAACCCCCATGAACAACATATAGTGCAAGAAACTCATCTTGTCGGCTCCATCGATGACTTTGTGGAACACGTAGGCAACTCCCGCGCCGAGCAAGAACGTAGACGCAATTCCAGACACGCCTATGGCTGCTGCACGACGGTCGCTGCCACAGACAGAACTCAGGTCGAGTTCTAGGCCAACGAGAAAGAGAAAGAAGACGAGACCAAGACTCGACACGGATTCAAAAATTGGTGTGCACCAAGTCGGGAAGATTCGGTCAAGGAAGTGCTGGTTTCGACATAAAGCAGACGAGCCTAACGAAATCCCACCCTAAAAAAATAATACAAATGTTGAGAACAAAAATGTTCCATCTGGATTGTGAATGAAGAATTTGATGGGTTTAAATATAGGGGCACCACCTTATTTGATATGAGAATTTTTGGGGTAAAAGCCAAGAGCAAACAATCAAAACAAGAGAGTCGTAAGAAAATAACAAACATAAGCAAAGGAATTACAAGTATTTCTGCGACAACTCTCGGCTGGTGAAGTGGTTTGAATACGAATGCGAGTCCGCGTGATACGGCTATAACGAGAATTGTTTGAACAATTAGCAAAGGAAATGCATAATCCAAGGGATTATCTCCTTGCCAAATGCCATTGGAGGAAGTTTTAATGGAGGTGGTGTTCACGGCCACGTTGGGAATTTTTTGTTGAAGAAAGAATAAGAGAGAAAAAGCATGTAAGTTAGTTGCTCAAGTGTGTCAGACAGATAGATCTTCTTCTTTGTTTTCTGTGTGGAGTTTGCAAGAAGACGGGGATGCATTTATAGAATTGGACGAGCCGACGAGGACAGACTCGTGTAGGTAGACATGGTTCCAGCTCCTATTGATTTTAGATTCTCCTTTAGATTATTTGAAACGATAAAATTATGAAGTGGGATCATCTAAATACTGGATGAAGGATTTCATTGTATATTTTGCTATTATTATTATTTTTTGATAGATCAAATGTTTACAAGATTTTCTGTTTGACATCTATATAGCTTGAATGGAAAAGAATGTTCAAACATATTTATTTATTGGTACTTTGATGCCCTAAGAAACTGAGTTCGAATGCGCGTATTATATACTCTGTGTAAAGTGAAGATTAACAAAGCATGACTCTGGTCCATAAAGTGAGAAGATTAGTTCAGGAATTAATGTCTTGGATACTTTGTGAGATCAATAGTCTATGTGAAAACTCCCTTTCACTTCACTCCTTCCACGAAACAAGGGCCTTCTTCTTGCCCTAGGATTATAGAGGAGAGAAATCAGACAGAAACTTGCTTTCGACCGGAATCAAAACAAAGTATCTAAAAAATGTAGAAATACAAAACTTCTCTAATCAAATAAGATTCGCTATACATTGGGAATAATCCTAGTCACTTCTCATCACTAGTGCTTTAAAGCCGACTCTCTTATGTTTATAATTGGATTATAATAAATTTTTTTGAAAAAATGAAGAGTTATTTTCTGAAAAAAATGCTTATAATTGGATTATAATTTTAAGAAGGATGTACAAAACAAGAGCTAAATATATGATTTGAAGCATTCAGAATGGATCTCAGAAGCAAAGATCAAATCCAATATCAAGAAAATGGTTATAGTTCTTGCCTTGCTTGTAATTATTCTCTATACTTAAATACTTATTTAAAAGCACAAGTTCCCCCAAATACTCTGTTTTTTTGAGCTTATACTTCTCCACTTCTGATTTAAGTTACGTAGAAGTTCATATATTTAAGTTTTAAAAGTCAACCTTTTCTTCTCTATTTTTAATGTTGCAAGAAGTGCATAGGGAGAAGGTGAAGCAATTGTTTTCCTAGAAAACTGATAAGAAATTATTTTAATGAAGGTTTTAAAACATTCTTAAAGATGCTCTATTTTTCAACCATCTTTGCACTCTTCCAAATTTTTTATAAAACTACTTTTTACTATTGTAACTGCTTTTAAACACTTTTTGAAAACCGAAAACTCCTCCAAATACAACCTAGCTTACGGTAAGAGGAAGGATGTGTGTACAAGTTCCTGTTCTTTTACAAATGTAGCTTTCAAAAGAAATTTTCGAGAAGTAACACCAGCCAAACATTTGACTTTTTGAGTATTTTTAGGATTTTTTACATATATGTTACCATCAAAAGTTACTATTGCAAATACCAAGAAAATATTTTGGCGGTAAAAAAACTAAAACAACTTTGAAGAAGAAGAATTTGCAAACAGTCTCAAAGTATTGGAAAGCATTGCCTATGCCTACTGAAAAGTAATTTCTTAGATCAATCAACACTTACACACATCGACAATATAACCCTTTATTTTGGATAATCAAAATTTTATTTCCTGTCAAGCTATATAATTGATTTTACAAAAAGTTGTACCTCGAAGACAAAAGATATCTACATCCTTGAGGCACTCTCTTGGATTCAGCATCCAATATAGCACTTATCCTTCCCTCATCACAAGTATATATCGTCCATATATATTTATAACCAATGACGGGATCAAAATCTCAAATAGAGGAAAAGTTGACCGCCCCTCGTCCTTGGGCCACCCCTATTTTCAACATTACCCCATTGCTTTCATTATTTTTCTCATTTTTTTCAATATAATTATTGAACAAAAGAAAATTCTGACGGGTTATCCCAGCGGTGAAGATCGAGATCATCAGGGCATGTCTAGAGGTCTCGTGTTCGAATCCTACAGGCAACGGTGTAAGGGAAATGCCCTCTGGCCTTGTAAAAATGCATTGTTGAGACAACACGGCAAGGCCGCGTTCCACAGGTGCTAGTTAGACCCACTTACGATTGGTCTGATCCATGTGTTAGGGGCGCTATACATGGGTTCCTATGGATTAGTCGGTTAGCGATTGTCGGATAGCACATGTTATAAAAAAAAAATTATTCAACAAAAGAAAAGCAAATAAATTCTACATTTTGATTTTGATCCATCATAATTATCATAATTATCATAATGATTGCTTTCTTGACCTCGAAAACACTCTCATTCATGAACTCGTGAAGTTGACTATAAATTCATAGACTGAATTTAATTCCCTCATTATCAATTCTTTACTATTACCCCCATACCAACGTACCCAAAAATCTGTACAACTATTTCCTACATATGCCTCGAGGCTAAAAAGTATTCACAACGCTGGTTTTATCAACCAATCTTTAATAGAGTATACAAAAGAATGGGCTTAACTATGACCCGTCTCGCTTATTGACTAATTTTTTCCGTATAGGTTAGGTTTTACTTATCAAAAAAAAAGGTTAGGTTTTACTTTTTAGGGCATTATATTATAGTTATGACCGTGGGATCTTAGTCCCCGTTTACTTGCACCAACCTTCAATTCAACAAATTGGGCCCCCCAGTAGGGGAGGATAGCGGGCGACTTTTCACAAAATCTATTGTTCAAGGCATTTTTATATGTACAAAATGGAGGTTATCTTAATCGAAAAAAAGAAAAAGAAACTAAAAGTTGAGAAAAATGGAATGAAAATTAGAATTAAAATTATTTTCGTAAAATATATACTTCTTCATTAGCTACCCGAATCTAATTGACAGAATTATTTTATTGACTAGGCATTGTAAAGCCAAACTTTATGCGAGAGAAAGTCTTGGAACAAACTTAATAAAGTCCAAAACCAGGTTTTATTGGAAAATAGTATTGCAACACAGAGAAAAAAGTCAGGAAGAAATTTCATGATGCAACCCAAACAATTTGGATTTACTCGGACTAAGGCTTTCTAGCAGTAAGTGATAGTGACAGAAAATTGATACCACTACCGGCGATATAGAGGTAGTGGATACCTAAATCCAAAATGTTACATTAGCAGTAACTATAGCGGGCGGTTTAATTAATTAAATAAATAAAATTGGAAATATAAATAAATTTAAGGAGTTTTCGATTTATATGAAGAAATTAGAAAATGGAGATACAAGGAATAAAACACTCAAAGAAAATGAAAAACAAAAATATCATAACATAAAATTATGTGTATGAAATTAGAATTGGAACAGTTTAGTATACATAGAAATAAGAAATTCAACCAAACTAGAATTTTTTCTCAATCTGACAAACAAGATGCATATTTGTATTTTATTTATTTAATGGTAATAGCTGATTCCGCTATCGTAGTAGTAGTAACTATAGTGGAATAGCGGTAGTGGTTACCAATTTAAATTCCACCTTAATAGCCGTAGCGGTAGTGGATGAGAGTTGTTTGCTACCGCTACTACCACTAGACAACCCTAACTCGGACCCAAGAATACGAGCTTGAGGCACCCCATATATAATTACAATATATTCTTAATTATACATAATAACTACATAGTTCTCTCTATGTTTGTGTCATTCATAGGATGATAAAAAAAAACCTTCTATTATTATCGATTTTTCGGTATTTCGATATTTTGGTTCGATTACCAAAAGCCTTTAACCAAAACTGTTCGGTTCCATTTTTGGTTTTTACTGATTAATTTCAGAAATAACCCAAATTCACCTTTTTTATTTTTTTATTTTATTTTGATGAAAATAATGTCATTCTATTTTTGATTTTTTGGTATTACAGAAAATCAAACTAAAAAACAAAAATAAAAATAAAAATAAACTATAAAAATAATTTGGATTTTTGGTATTATCGAAAACCGAACCAAAAGATCAAATATGTTCATTTTTTTGATAATTCGGTTCAGGTTCGGTTATGAAATGCCACAATGGATCTTGTTTGGTTCTTGTGTCCATTGCAAATGGAGCTGGAAGAGTCATCATTGACAATTCTTTTAGCTTTGTGCTAATAATGGACTAGAGCA
>JAOWBN010204797.1:0-14437 GCA_028565015.1 Pinguicula moranensis | reverse complement strand
AGTTCTATATATCCCTAACCGTAACGTCTCAAACTCGTCCTATCAGAGGTCATGTCCTCAGAGAGGTCCAATCCTGCAAAATCTAATTGCATTTGCTCCTCCCACATTTTCCTAGGTCTCCCTCTCCCCCGCCTTCCTTCAACTTGAAGCCCTTAAACTCTCCTGGCGGGCTCGTCTACATGCCTTCTGCGTACATGTCCAAACCATCGCAATCTCCCTTCTCTCAGCTTGGCGCTTATGGATGTAACACCTAGCGTGTCCTTAAAGATCTCATTCGGAATCCTATCTAATCCCGTGCAACCACACATCCATCTTAGCATTCGCATCTCCGCCACCTTAAACTTCTGTACATGCGACAGTCTCATAGCCCAACACTCAGACCCGTAGAGCATTGCCGGTCTTATAACCGTTTTATAAAATTTTCTCTTCAACTTTAGTGGGAATTTCTTATCCCGTAGCACCCCAGTAGCTGACCGCTATTTCATCCATCCGACCTTGATGTGATGGGTAACATCAACTTCAATCCCTCCATCCTTTTGTATAACGGATCCTAGAAATTTGAAACTATCTCTCTGCAAGAGTGCTTGGTTCGCAATCATAACTTCCATTCCACTTTCCTCTGATTCATTAGCAAAATTGCACGCCATGTATTTTGTCTTTGATCGACTCAGGCGTAGTCCCTTGGCCTCTAATGTTACCTTCCAACTTAGCGTTAATCTCCTCTTTCGTCTCCGCCACTAACACAATGTCATCTGCGAATAACATACACCGTGTTACTTCATCTTGTATTTTCTAAGATAGTACATTTATAATCACCCCAAAAAGGAACGGACTCAGTGCTGGCCCTTGGTGCAATCCTATATCCACCGAAAAATACCATGTTTCTCCCACTAGAGTTCGCACACTAGTCTTTGTGCCCTCAAACATATCTTGTATAGCCCTCACATACATCCACGGGACCTTATTGGTTTCTAAACATTCCCAAATAACCTATCTTGGTATAGTATCATACGCCTTCTCTAGGTCTATAAAGACCATATTGAGACTCCGCTTACGTTCTCGGTACTTCTCCATCAATCGTCTGAGGAGATGAATTGCTTCCATCGTCGACCTCCCGGGCATAAAACCAAATTGGTTCTCCGTCACTTGTACCTCTCTCCGAAAAAAGCAATCAACAATATATTTTCAAATAAGAATCCCCATTACCAAATTCAATCGAAGCAAAAACTTCATCGCTGAAAACAGAGCCGGTTACATTGGGTTGGGTTTAAATTGATAAATTAGGATTAGAGAACCAAAAATAAACAGTATGGCGAATATTTCGGAATTTAACTTTTTTTATTTATTTTATTTAGTGAAGTGACATCAATTCAAAGTACACAAACCTTGCAGGGAATGCACTGTCAAGGTAGAAATAAAAACATGACTTGGAAGGTTGGTCATATTGACTAGCCCTGGGCAGCGGTGCGGGCGGTGCCGAAATGGCCCGTACCGCGTTTTGCCCACAAAAGTTGCGATTCTAAACATCTATACTGCAAACAGCCCGCGAAGAGATGTTACTGCACCGCACCGCACCACGAAACATTGGCGGTGCGGTGTGGGTGTTACCCGCATAATAAAAAACTGTTACCCGCATCCCGCCCGCTAACAAATGCGGGCACAAAAATAGCACCCGCGTCCGCCCGCTACCCGTGCGGGAGCGGGTCTGGCGGGAGCGGGCGGTGCGGAATTTTCCGTGACCGCTGCCCAGGGCTAATATTGACCAAACTCTAGGTAAAAAAGGAGGAATGGAGTATGAACCAACAACTCAGGAGATGGTCAACATTTGTCATTAATGCATTTATGTATAATAGTTAATACTCGTGCATGGACCACTTTGCAAAGGTCACTTGGCCCAGAAATTATATAGAGCATCGAGCTTTTCGCACGGACAATGCACGAAAACACGCAAAATGATCAAATTACCCTAGTGTTGGACACTGGCATGGAACCCAACACAGGGATATTTTGGTCATTTTCAAACCTCTGTGTCTTCCACGCACTGTATCTCCGTGCGCTATATCAATTATCCACTTGGCCGTATGGTTTTGGGAGTTGATTTTGAATTTGTAAGCTTTAAGCTTTGTGAGACATTGAGTTCGCCTAGTCTTTTAAAAACTTTTTATTTTGACTTATCTATTAATTTGTTTCAAGTTTTAGTGCGGTTGACCAAGACTTATTCTTTGAATCTTGGTTGAGACAATACACCAAACACGTAGGATTGGTTTCCACCTCTTTTATAAGTGACGGGTCAAATACTCAACAACTTGCTTAATTTTTGATCCTACTCTTAGGCATGGGCATTCGGAATTTGGAACAGCACTATGAACAGCACTATTCATCTTCTTCCCGACTTGCGATTTCTCCGTTGATTCCTTGCCTGACGCATCCGAAAGCTCGCGAATCTGAGGAAACTGAACTCCCTCCGTGCGCCGGCGAAGCTGGTGTCTCTGTTGCACAATCAATTTCAAAAAAGAAGGGCGTTTCCTCCTCTCTCTGGGCAGATGCCGCTGATGATTCCGAAACTGAAACTGCCCAAGCTCCGGCGCCAAACCCGGACAAATACAGGCTCTCACCACCGGCAACACAGCAGGCTGACTCACAGGAAGCAGACGCGGAACCTAGTGGATTTACATATGGGAAAAAATCAAAACGGCCTGAAAAAAGGCATAAACCCAAGAGGTCGCGCGCGTCAAAGTCTGAATCTGATTCAAACCTATTGGCACTTCCGGACTCAAACTCACTGCTAGCTTCGCAAGGTCCTGACGAGATCGCCCACTTTCTGGGCAAAAAACGGATTTGCCTCACCATCACTGAAACGGATCTTGACTGCGATATGCTGAATGCTGCGCCATCTCCTTCTGAGCAACCTATGTCCGGTGGAAAGGCCCCGGAACGCCCTACTCCGTCCCCAGACTTGCCGACTTCTATTCCGGCACCGGACATGCCCCCTCTCCGGGCAAAAGGTAAAGAAAAAGCCGATTCAAATCCGAGCCAACAGCCTGAACATCGGGAAACTGCAGCAGACGAAGGAGGCCCTTGGGAAGAAGTCCATTCAAGAAAACGCGCTCCTCCTGCTCCGGCAACTCGACCCCCGCTGTCGCCGCATTTTGTAAGTCTCCGTGAAACCACCTTATCTTCTTGTTGCTAATCTCCCCCCCCCCAGGTCTCGAATGCAGATCTGCGCGAAATTTTCTCGGGTTATGGCACACTTGAGGACTCTTACCTGCCGCAGCTCAAGCTAAATCAACGCCCTTATGCATTTGTCCGCTTTGCTCGCAACACTGATCCGTATGTTCTTGAAAGAGCCATGAGTGGAGTTTGGTTGGGTGCACACAAACTATCAGTTCGGTTTATACCCCACAGTTCTCCTGCATCCTCTTCTGGAGGTTCAAACGAGCAGAATCTGCCTAAGTCCCATGCTGCGAATGAGCCGAAAACTGCATCTTCTGATCCTATGGCAAGCTGCCCAACTGTAAGTTTCGAACCGCCCCCGGGACACACTTTTTGGTTAACTCACAGTGTTCTAGTCCATCCCAGATCTGGAACTACACCAGAATCTCTCCGCGCAAGCCTGCAGAATCTTGATCTTGGTGCTGGTATGGTTCTGCTTGTTGAAGGGGGTGAGCTCTTACTGACATATCCGAATGCTGCGTTACAAGATCGCCTATGTGAAGAGCCTGATTTGATCCCACGACTTGGTTTAGTCTCTGCCCGACCTTGGCGTCACGGATGTTATGAAAATAGTCGCACAGTTTGGATCCAAATCCGGGGCACCCCCCTACATGGGTGGCATCCGTTGCTGTTTCAACAGATTGCAGAAACAGTTGGTGAGTTCGTGAAATTAGACAAAGCTACTGCAGAACATACTAATCTGCTCTTTGCTCGAGTCCTGGTTCGGATCAAGGAGAAAACTCCAATCGACATGCTCATTAAGTTGGTCTTGGGTAAGGAATGGTTTCGTGTTCATATCAATGAAGAAAGGCATTATGCTCGCTGCGCAACATCTCCTCCGGTTCCTGGCGCTGAATTCCCAGAACTAAGACGCAGCAATGTGTATAAAAAGCCACAAACAACAAAACAACCAACCAAAGTATGGCTGCCAAAGGTGGATCAGCAGGCTCAAAAAACGACGCCAGCCACTTATGCGGAAAAATTAGCTGCTGAACCCCCTTCGAAATCTCAATCTGCTGACTCTGGAAAAACTGAAAAATCAGACAATGCCGTGTATGTTGCTTCTCCGGCGGACCAAGTTGCTCAGACTGTTTCATCGCATAGTCTGCCTCTACACCAACCTCCGATCCCACAAATTCCAGCGCAGGGAGCGGCAACTTTACTTTCTCTGAATCAAGTCCCTGAAATCTCATTGGAGGCCACTGCTATGAATCTGCCTCTGAGCCAGCCTTCCCCTCCTGATGCAGATCAGTGTCTCAACTCTGCAATGGTACCGTATACAGCATGTTCTCTGGCCCAGGTGCAAGTAGAATCGATTGCAATGGATATTGGTCCCTCAAACTCGACTTGGCCTAGTGTGAAGAATCTGGTTCACAGGGCAGAAACCAGCCACTCTCGCAAGCGAAAAGAAACCAAAAAAGCCACTACCTTCTCTGTTCCGGTTGATCGTTCTAAGTTGAAATGTTCAAAAACCTTGAGCCAAAAGAAACGAAGCCAAGCAGTCGACACTGCAGAATTCACCTGGGAACTGGGCGTCGAACTTGGTATGCGGTCTGAAGAACCTGCTGCACAGATCAAGAGGCGTCTGCAGGAGCTTGAAAACCTTGATCTAATGGAAGACCAAACCGATTCTGCGGACCCTGCTTCTGACAAAGTAACGTCCGCCTAAATGCACATTTTATCAATCAACGTCTGCGGCCTTTCTCGCCCGGGCAAAATGCAATCTATATCTCGACTGGCTGGTGCCCAGAATGTCTCGGTCCTCTGTCTGCAAGAAACGAAAAAACAGCGCCTCGACCAGCACATAATCCAGCAACTTTGGAAGCATTCGGAGTTTGCTTGGATCTCTACTCCCAGCCGCAGTAACTCAGGTGGACTCTTAACTGTCTGGTGCACAACTAATCTGCAAATCCAGCACACAGTCGCCCGAGAGAACTTCATCTCAATCGAAGGAATCTGGCTCCCGTTGAATGCACCAGTCATGATCCTAAATATCTATGCAAAAAGCAATGACGCTGTAGCACAGAGGGTCTTATGGCTCGACCTAACCGAAATATTACATAGAAATCCAGCCACTGCCTACTGTCTTGCAGGCGATTTCAATACGGTTACTTGCCCGGATGAAAGACTCAATTATTCTGGACCACATACCCCGGCTATGACTGCTTTCACTAAGTTTATTTCAGATAATTCTCTTGCGGATCTCCCTCTACAGCGCTTCCGTTTCACTTGGCTAGATGGTCGTGGTATCCGGGCTAGCCGGATTGACCGCTTCTTACTATCTAGTCGCTGGCTTGCAACATGGCCTAACCAGCTGCAGACTGCCCTTGATCGAAACATAGCAGATCATCGCCCAATCCTTCTTCACATGGCGGTTACAAACTGGGGTCCCAAGCCTTTCCATACTCTTACTTGCTGGAACACTCATCCGGGCTTCCGGACCTTTGTTGCCGAGACCTGGCAATCCATGCCCCCCACTGGTACGCACAGTTCATTTCTTCATTCATCTATAAAAAACCTGCGGATTGCTTTGCAGACTTGGAACAGGGAGGTCTTTGGCCATGTTGATCGTACTGTGGAAGCTTCCCAAGCAAATTTGAACGCCCTGGATGCATTGAGTGAGTCCCGGCCTCTCACAGACACTGAGCTAAGCCTCCGACGATCCGCTATCCATGATCTCAACCTTGCAAAACGACGTCAGGCTTCCCTCTTCAGTCAAAAATCCCGGGCTACATGGATCACAGAAGGCGATGCCAACTCAGCTTTTTTCCATGCTAGTGTGAAGCATCGCCGCTACCGGAACTCCATCAGCGGTCTCCACCTTCAGGGAGTATGGACTTCTTCGGTATCTGAGGTAAAAGAGGGTATTAACTCCTATTTTGCTAACCACTTTCTTGAACAGGACTTCCCCCGCCCCACTATACACTTACCATGTACCTCTACTGTATCTGATGCGGACAATCTTATGCTTATTGCCACCTTCTCGGAGACTGAAATTCTTTCTACTCTTCGGTCATGCTCCGGGAAGAGAAGTCCGGGCCCAGATGGTATTTCTTTCTCCTTTCTTCATGCAAACTGGGACACAGTGAAAGACAGGTACATAACTTTCTTGCAGGAATTTCACAGAACCGACTCCATGTTCCGACCTTTGAACAGTACATCTATTGTTCTGGTTCCGAAGGTATTATCTCCCTCAGAGCTCTCTCATTACCGCCCTATCTCCTTGATAGGAAGTGCCTATAAATTATTGGCTAAGTTATTGGCCAACCGACTACGCAAGGTAATAGATAAGCTCATCTCACCGGAACAGCTAGCCTTCATCAAAGGCAGACATATTCAGGATGGCATCATTTTGGCAAACGAACTATTACACCATGCTCGAAAATCGAAGGACAAGGCCGTATTCTTAAAAGTTGATTTTGCAAAGGCCTTCGATTCGATTAACTGGAACTTCTTATACCATATGCTGGGTCTCTTGGGCTTTGGGGCCAAATGGATACGATGGATCCGGGCATGTGTCTCCTCGGCCTCTGGGACAGTTCTGATCAATGGCTCCCCGACCGGGATCTTTGATTTCAGGCGCGGTTTACGCCAGGGCGACCCCCTTTCCCCACTTCTCTTTACTATTGCTACTGAAGGCCTGAATATGCTGATTAAGCATGCAAAAGTTCGGGGGCGTCTCACGGGCATCAGATGCGGTCATCGGTCCTATACTCATTCTCTTTATGCTGATGATACCCTGTTTTTCGGAGTTGGCTCGGTGACTAACGTTCTTACGATGAAAGCTATTCTTCGACTCTATGAGATATCTTCGGGTCTCCGGATCAATTTTCAGAAGAGTAGCTTATTATGCATCAATATGACAAGCCAAGAAGAAACCATTCTCTCGAGCATCCTTAGCTGTCCCCTGATGACAGCCCCTTTCAAATATCTAGGTGTACAGATTGGCTGCAACCCTGGATTCCGACGCAGCTGGAGCACTCTGACTGAGGTAATCCGTAGTAAGACTATGTGCTGGACTAACAAATTCTTATCTTTTGCAGGAAAGGTGACTCTGATCAAGAGCGTGCTATGCAGCCTTCCAGTTTTCCACTTTTCCATCTACAAGGCCCCGGTCTCTGTCATCAAAGATCTGACTGGTATATGCCGTGACTTCCTATGGAGCTCCAGCTATTCTACCAGCTCCCGTATCAGATGGATCAAATGGCAGGATCTCTGCCTCCCCAAGGAGGCTGGTGGACTCGGGCTATTGGATCTACAGACCTTCAATCTCGCCCTCCTCCTCAAATGGGGATGGCGTCTCCGCACTGAGTTCCATGGACATTGGCAGGAAGTCGTACGAGCTAAGTATCTCTCTATGCACCCTCATGGTGACTGGGGCACCATCCCAGATGTACGCTTCTCCACCAAATGGTGGAAAGATCTCCGCAAGGAGCTCTTCCCTCATACATGGTTCTCCTCTCAGATATCCCGCATTTTCAGTGACGGTTCGAAGACCCGATTCTGGCTTGATATATGGTTCGGTGACACCTCTATAGCTTCACGCTATCCTGTTCTATTCTCCGTGGTGGCCAATAAAGAGATCTCGGTTCAGGCTATGTGGCCATACCTATTATCCCCGCACCCTCAGCAAGGTAACTGGGCTCAGTTCCTCCGCCCTCATCATATTGCATCTCTCGAGGAGCTGTTCACTGATATTACTTCCTCTTGCTCTTTATCCTCCCGTGAGGATTCCTGGCGTTGGTTACCGGCAGTGGATGGCAGATATTCATCCAGCAGTTCATACAAATATCTATTCGGCGTGACCCATGGCCCTCTCATTCCACGTCCGGACATACAGGCCGTCTGGGGGAAACTTTCCCCTAGGAAGGTCCAATCTTTCTGTTGGAGAGCACTTAGATACCGGGTTGCTACTACGGACAATCTTCTCACCAGAGGCATCTCCTTCTCGCTGGAAGATAGCTTATGCTGTCTATGCCTTTCTACTCCGGAGTCCGTGTCCCACCTATTCTGCACCTGCCCGACAGCTTACGGACTCTGGTCTCGGGTATATGACTGGCTCGATATCCACCTTACGGGCCCCGATACCATCACAGCACACCTGCAGTCACATCTCGGCAGCCGCCCTTCCACCTTGAACAGCCACTTATGGAAGTCGATCTGGCATGCCACTATCTGGAATATCTGGAAGACCAGAAACACAGTTCGCCACAGAGAGGGACCTCTTGACATTGATAGCTGCTTTGAGACGATCCAGACCCAGACCTGGTTTTGGCTCACGGCACATGACCCGAGGCCGAAGGTGGTGACTATCGCAGATTGGATCAGGCGTCCTACTCTCTGTTTTTTAGTTTATTTTCCGCCATGATTCTGTATTTCTGATTCAGTACTTAGGGGCATACTCACATTGGAGTCATAGCCCATTCTCCTGTAAAATTTGACATTTATAAATTCATTATTACATATCAAAAAAAAAAAATATTTTCAATTAAGTTAGCGCTGTTTTACCCTTGTAATTATACAAAAAGATTGATATATTAAGTTCCTATAACTTTACTAAATTGAAAGAATTTAATAGTCATTTTTTAATAAGGAAATAAAATACTTAATTCCAGGTGCAATTTGAATTAAGCACAAACTACCTTCACATAAATGCATGAGTAAACCAAGGCCGGATCTAGAAAAAAAAAATTGGGGGTGGGGGGGAATTTTTTTTTATAAGGATCCCAAAATATTTTTGAGCATAAATAATATTTATACTACAATTTTTAAATTTTTTTGAAGTTCAAATACATTATTTGAATGAAAAATTACTAAAATTGGGTCCAAATACATTAATTTTTTTTTTCCAACTTCAACAAATCAAACAGGATGTCAAGGTGGAGATGGAACAATCTTCCCAGAACACTTTCCGAAGCCAACGACATAACCATCGCCCTATAATTGAAGATCACATAGAAAATGAAGAGAAAAGAAAAAAGGAAGCTGATAGAAGATATTCATAAGATAAAAACTAGGGATGATTATTCGGGATTTCGGTCCGGGAATAGATTATTCCCATTTTCGGACCTAAATTTTTTTGGGAATAGCTCGGACAATCTCAAATTCCCAAATTAACAACATTAGAGTAGTAAGTAATTGTAACTAAACCTGGCATTGTCCGGTCAAGATAACTTCATCTCCATCAACAAGGAAAGTGCGACTAGTTCCACCTAAAGATATGGGATTCTTTCCGTTCCATGTCAACTCTAGCAAACATCCATAAGATTCAGGATCCTGAAGATAAAATAGAGAGCATCAACATTTTGAAAATCAAACATGAACGGGAAAAGGTTTACAGAACTGATTGAAAGCATTAGTCACGATAAAATCTTACCGGACCACTAATGGTTCCGGTCCCGAGTAGGTCTCCTGGTCTTAAATTGCACCCGTTGATGGTATGGTGGGCAAGTTGTTGAGTAATAGTCCAATATCTGTAAGACAACACATTTTTCATAACAAGAAGAAATCCTCAAGATAAAAAGCTAATGAATTTTCATACAGGTGTTTGAAGTTGCTAGTTGATACTACACTTTCGGATTGTTCGCCAGATGGTATAATGGAAACCTGAAGATGGAGAAGTCGTTTTCATGCGTAAAACATATGGTATTATTACAGTTGTTCATGGGAATGATACGAAGAAAGAAGCACCTGCAAGGAGATATCGTAGTTTTTGGATTCCGTCTCAGTAAGATATGGTAATGGAGGTGGACTCTGCAATGAACATATTTCGATGAAGTAAATTTATGACACAAAAAGGAAAATCAGCACACTATGATTCAAAATTATAACAGATGGATTACCTGCACTGGAGTATGACATGCAAAAGGTTCTAGAGCATCTAATGTCACAATCCATGGCGATATAGTTGTGCCTGCAGTGTATATGATATCAAGCTTGAGCTACTATCAGCATGAGGAATTAGTTGCTGACTTCAGTACAGTGAACAGGATATAACGATTCCCATTGCAGTATCTAGTAAATTTCAATTCAGTCTACTATCAAAGGTGTATGATTTCATACCAAAACTTTTGCCCAAAAAAGGACCAAGAGGTACATACTCCCAGGCTTGAATATCTCTTGCTGCCACAACCACAAAAGTAATGGTATAAGAAATCAAGGGCAAACTTCTACATCTTTCTGTTTGATGGATTATTATGAATAACATTTTTCATTCATACCACTCCAGTCATTCATTAACACGAGTCCAAAGATATGCTCTGAAGCTTCATTGATATCCACTGGCTTCCCTAGCTCATTTCCAGGGCCAACGATAGCAGCCTAATGCATTTAACAGTTTGCCAAGACCGAAACAGGATTTTAGTTCCAACAGTAATGCATCAACTAGAAAAATAAAATAAACTGAGATATTATTAGAAGACATCTTTTTTTTTGAGTAACCAAAATTTGGAGATTTGAACCCAATGAACACTGGTTAAAAGACATTATCTATACTTTTCCATTTTATACAACAGCTTACCATTTCCAGCTCGAAGTCCAGCTTACGAGAAGGTCCAAAATATGGTTGCGAAGTGCCACTCGGAATGGCTTGCCCTCTGTATTAAACATCATCGCAGAGGTGACTCAATATAGTTCACATATTTATGGCACAAAAAAGAATAATAAACTAACACAGCAGCGACCCCTGCATCAAGTTATAGAAGATACAGAGCAGCGGGCTTGATCATGCTTTTACAAAAATGTTTCTTGTGCATTTCAACTTCCAAGAGAAGCATCCATACAGAACTTAAAAGTTCAACACATCACTTTAACATAAGTTTGATTTCTAGCGCACTCCTCTCAGGTATTACTACATGCAAGTTCCTCTGATAGCATGCGAGATATGATATTGCCATTCGGCCTTAACAAAACAAAGAGAAATGCCTTCGAGCAAAGAAAATAAGTCCATATTGTCACCTTGGCCTGATTATGTCAGTTCCAGATACTACAATAGATGAAGAACGCCCATGATAAGCAATAGGAATATGAAACCTGAAAAATATGGAAACATAAAAAATAAGAATGTGGGTCATATCTGAAGAGAGGTAAAGAGATACTTCAGCCTTGCTGTGGACACTACGAGACACCGTACCAATTTAAGTTGATTGGGTTTTCTGGGCCTCGAAACATAAGTCCACAATTCTTAGCATGATGTTGTGAAGCAAAGAAGTCAGTGTAGTCCCCTATTGCAATAGGAAGAAGCATCTGGACCTTGCTCTGGAAAAGCGAAGATAGATGAAGAACAAAAGGCTCCTCAGTTATACAAATTGAAAATTCCATACACGCATACCATAGGTAGAAGTGATTTTTGCCTTAGACTAGCATTATCACGCAATGTTGGTTCTTCAGCTGCGTTATAACAAGGCAAAGTTAAAATCTTACAGAACATGAAGAATGCCTTCAATATTTTCCCCCAATGCACTAGCAAGTAGAATATCGGGTGATATCTTTTGACAAGATGTTCTAATTTAATCTAGCTGCATTAAGCTGAAAACGAACAACAAACGCCTGCTTTGTGCATGAAAGAGACAATAAAACTCGCCAACCTGACAATAATTTTTGCAATGTCGCCCGTGCTTCTCGCCATGCTGGTCTTCCCAATCGCAAAAACTCATTGAGATTAGACTGCATGATATGCCATACAAGCATATTAACTATCAGCACTCTTAACACCTTTTTTGTCCTATAGTTCGATAAAAAAAACCATTTCCACACAACCAGAGCCAAGTAATGTGGGTTTAATTTTTCCATCAACAACTTTTGAGCAACTACCGAAACATCTTTAAAATCTAGTAGCTATAAATTAAATCTAAAGTTAATTCAACAGCAGGAAATCAAAATTAAGCCCTTCCATTTCTCTTTTGTGTTGAAATACATAACCACACACACACTTGCAGTGCAGCATATTAATAGACGAACAGAGTAGATACAAAAAATCAATCAACCTCGTACACAGATTTCAAACGACACAGCAGTTCTATGCTTCAAAAAGACTAATGAATGTCCTGTTGAATGAATCTGTTTGCTTCAAGCAATACAATAAAACGAACAACATTGCAGAAAACGGTGAAATAATGCAAAAAATGACTAACCTGGAGGAAGCAACCGGAATCTTTGAGGTTCGATCCATTGAAAAGACCGGCAGAGGCGATTGCAGAAAGGTCGAGCACGAATTCTCCAATAGCAACTCCCGGTCGGGGCTCCGAATTCGTCTCAGGCTTGAATACACCGTACGGCAGGTTCTGAATCGGGAAGTGCGAATCTGGACGGACTTCAATGAATGACTTCAGCACCATCGTCGCGAATGCACCGCACGAGACTGCGTCGCTATGAATCTGAACAAAAAGCTTGCCGAGAGAAGAATGAGGAGTGAAAGTAGTCGAGAGTAGCAAGATGGAGAAAGGAAGAGAGTACTTGCTGCAATTAAATGCAGACCCCACGGGATTTGGAGATTATTTTGGATACGTAAATTAATCCGCACGGTGGATATTTTGCAGTGGTAATTTTTATTCTCCCAATATATATATTTTTTTACTATACGAGAACCCCAAACTAGACACGATGCTTTCTATGCATACACCGATTAAATTTTGGGTTATGACTCGAGAGCGTGGCCCATGCACATTATTCACCAGTGTGTGTCTTGAACCCAAGATTTCTAGGCATGCTATGAGGTTCAAATTTATTAATGTATGTTAGTTGTGATTGCTTGAATCGAAATCGTTCGTTCAGGTGTGTCCATTGTAAATGGAGCTGGAAGAGTAATCATTGACAATTCTTTTAACTTTGTGCTAATAATGAAATAGAACAAAATGGCTCTATTAAATTCCTGTCTTTCTATTTAGTGAAGTTGCTGGAACTCAATACAACAAATGGCGCAATGCATATTGGGTCGCAACGGAAACAATATCTTTGTATAATTACAAGGGTAAGGTCGCGTGCATCTGACCCCCAGACCCCAACCTAGTTGAGAATATACTGGGTACATTGTGGATTGTGGATTGTGGAATCGTCCGTTCAGGGTTCAGTTTCAGGCCGAACTCGAATAGAAATCATCGTTTTGCGATTCAAATTTAGGATGAATTAATGGAATCCGACATTGGTTACTTTTTTTTATAATATCCATCCGACCTGTAAATTAATTGCTAGTTTTAGATAAGGGGGTGTTTTGTGCAGCTTTATTATGCTTATAATTGGTTTATAAGTATATTTTTTTCAAAAAATGAGGAGTTATTTTTTGAAAAAATGTGGTTATAAACCAATTATAATTTTAAAAAGACTGCGTAAAATAGGGTTAATTCGTTAAATCATCAATTATAATTTTAAAAATTTCTGAAACCTAATTGAACTCCGCCGATTAACCAAAATTATCGATCCGATACCGCAGTGACAACTCTAATTTATATATGAAAAATAAAAATTATCGATATATTTATTGCAAATTAAAAAGAAAGTTCGTTAAAGGGGAAGAGCTAGGTGCGACACCAGGTCAGTATAAAGATTTGAAAGGTTGATGGGGCTCAAAATTTGGTGAGGTAAAGTGTGATGCTCATATGGACACGTGTAAAATGTTTTTTTGGTTGTTTATATATATATACCTAGGTTACATAATCATCTTTACGCCCCGCGCATATTTAAGTTACTATTTTGTGCGGCCTTCTTAAAATTATGGCTTATAAACACATTTTTTTTCAAAAAATAACTTCTAATTTTTTGAAAAAATGTGTTTATAAGCCAATTATAAGCATAAGAAGTTTGCACAAAATACCCCCTAAATATCGGGGATAAGATACCCGATTATTGGACGGGAGCCAAAATTTTATATAAATTTAGAGGAGGACGAACCAAGATCGCAGAATGTTTTTGCAGGGGGCCCAAATTGTTTTTGGAAGGTTCATACAAATTTTTGTTAGTGGGGCATAAAAAATTTGGTAGGGGGATAATTTTTATATGGATAATAAAATAATTTATTTATTTTATAATTATAAAAAAAATCTAATTTATTTATAAAAATATTTTTCAAAACATATTTGCATGAGCACAGCATGTTCATTAACAACTCTCATCACTCCAAGTTCACATATGCTGACTCTGGATGATGATGGAGCATCTCTTGCAACATCATCTCCCTTATCGCACTCTCTTCCATATTGTCATCTAAATCAATGCTGAGACGGTGCTCCGC